>MCJB01052353.1:86317-102187 GCA_002018475.1 Nicotiana obtusifolia | reverse complement strand
CCCCCCCCCCCCCCCCCCCCATACATTTACTACTTGCACCTTTGTTTATTAGGACTTAGAACAAATTAGGTTGTACTTTTTAATCTCCAAAGACTTGTACCAATCATCTATTAATGTATAGTCTATTTCCTTCATATGTGCAATCTTCTTTATACTTGTTTTACATCATATTTGGATATTTGGATTCCCTACCTTCTTTAATTTACACGATCACATAGGACAATTATAATCCAATAATCCCACATAGCATAAAATTCGACCGGAAACCACATTTGTGGACCTCGAAGAGTGCCTAATTTCTTCTCTTTGAGGTAATTTGAGCCCTTACCCTATCTTTGGTAACACGGACTAGTTAAAACAGAGTTATTTACAAATATGAGCCCTAACACGCCTTAAAAATCATTAGTCGGTGACTCTTTCTCTTAATACCTATTTAAAAGAGTTATCACATGTTGAAACCTGCTTTCACAAGAAAATGGGGCGCGACAGCATGGCGACTCTGCTGGGGATATACTTAGGCTCTTACCATAATGAAGTTTTCGCTTATGTGGATCAACGGGTTATTTGACTTCCTGTACATTCCCCTCCCTATTTCCTATTTGCTTAAAATTGCTCTATCATGTGCATCCCCTCCCTATTTCCTTTATTTGCTTAAGAATACTATATCATGTGCCTATCTCCCCTATTTGTTTCATTTAGTTAAGTTCTCGAACTTTTTCATGAGTTATGCTAACTTCTCTTCTTTGTCTTTCCTTTTTCTTTTCCTTCTCCTATTCATCTTTATCGCATTATTTACTATTTTTACGTGCTTTCATCATGCAAAATATCTGGCAATGTGTTACTGTTTTTGCTTAAAGCATGTTTTCCACATCATACTCCACTCATGCTTATTATCAACATAGCCGCGCTTAATGAGTGTCTGCACTTTCTTAAAACCCTTTTTAAAACCGGAAAAGCTTATTAACGGTAGACTAGTTGATCAGCAGTGCAGTCGACAGTCTCGTGCCTTTCCCTATCAAATCGTCCACTTGAGAGTATCAGTCTACACCTTTCTAGAAACCCCACTCTGATTTGATATATACATGTATCATGTTATACCTAGTATGGATAGCATTAATCTGCTTAGATAAACCCTGTCCAAAATCCAAAGGGATTTCCAAAGTCCCAAAGGACACCATCATATTATGTGCATTGCTTGGAGAAAACGTGCCAACATGTTGACCGTTATTGCGTAAATAGTCAAATCTGGAAGGAAAAAGGGCTAACTTTTATTTGTATGCAAAAAATGTAGCACGAAATCCCCAGGTTTAGTATGGTCCAGAATATCCCACCTCTGCTAATTGACTAGTATAATGACCTTGCACCATGTGACAGAAATCACGTGAGGAGAGTGTTGGGCAACTTGCTGTCTTTGCGGAATATCTGACCCTACAGAGAATTAATCGAGGCAGCCACCATGTTCTGGGATGAAAAGAGAGTTGTCTTCTGATTTGGAAATATAGAAATAACTCCTCTTCTGGAAGAGATATGTGGCTTCACCAAGTTGCTATGGGATAGTTCGGGTCTATCGGTGCCGGAAAATCGCACCTCGCGTGGTTTTCTAAAAATGCTAGGGTTTAAGAAGAACAACGAATTGGTTTGCCTGAAGAAATCCTACATCCCTTCGAGTTTCTTTATGAGCGATATGAGCACAACAAATCATATCGCTTGCATCAAAAGGAGCTGGCTATTACCTCTTTGGGATGGACACCGCCACGTTTACATCTTCATAGTCTACTTCTTGGATTTTTTTTATCTTTCTGATGCAAGGAGGGAGAATCCACACTCGCTTAGCCATGGTCGCCAGGACCGTGATGGAGGGTATCAAGGGGCATAAATACACCATCATCCCTATGAGATGTACCGAGCCTTAGATCGATGCAAGCATGGATTTGGACATTTTGAGGGTTGTAATCTCCTACTACAGGGTTGACTGCTAGAACACTTACAGAGGGGAAATTACAGCCAGGAGCTCTTGCATAGGCCAGTGAATGACTATATAGCCGGTCATCATCCAAAGAAGATGACATTTGCTCCAAATAGGTTTGCAAAGCCTGGGAATGCTGTAGGATCGGTGTGTTTCTTCAGTAATTTGACAGACGAGCAAGTGCATTGGATGTTCGAGTGGTTTCCTATTAGCGAGTTCATCATCATTTCCAAAGGAACCACTCACTTGGTACTGATAGGTCTACGAGGCATCTACCCTTACGCTCCTATAAAGGTAATGAGGTAAGCTGGGAGGAAGCAAGTCATACCTCGGGTTTCCAACATGGTTCAGTATAAAGCAGACTTCAACGGAGATGTTATCCCATTCAAATTTGAAGCCCAACACATGTGGAACCAAAAGATCATCATGGATGGGGAGACTATTGAACCAGACAAGTATCTTGCCGGTCATATGTATTACTACCTCTCATGGTTGACGACATAACCGGGGACGTCAAACTGGGGGTCAATTTGAAAGATAGAATCATAGATGAGGTGGATGAGACTCAGGTAAAGTACAAGAGGCTGTGCAAAAGAGTGTTCGAATCTGAAGCTAAGCATCTGGAACAGCATAAGGTGGATATGGAGGCAATCAAAGAATGGAAGCAGATTGCAAACAAGTCAACAAAGAGGTTGGAGCACCTAGAGCAAGGACTGACGGAGCTATAGGGGAAGATGAGAAAGAGGATTTGGGATTGTCAAGGTATGGGCTATAATGAAGGAGGGAAGCTGGCGATGGCTTACTTGCTACTCGACATGCGCGACCTGGGAAGTGTGATTGATGGAGTCAAAAGAGCAAAGCATGGAGAAGCTCCTTCTAAGACCAAATAGATTAAGAGATAACTTTCTTTTTTGCTTTCTACATTAGATTTTGTTAGATTTCAATGTAATAAGGCTTCGTGCCATTAGTGGCTTCATATTATTATTTTGATTTAGTAAAGATTGATTTGATTTATTTTTGCATTAATGGAATGAGGCAACTTTGGCATGAATTTTCTCCAAGTATATGGGTCGCTTAGGCCTACCTCGGGCACAATGAGGTCCCCAAATTAGGACGAGAATTATGTCATGACCTTACGTGTTACTTGCTTAAATATTGCAAACACTCTTTTATTTCGTCTTACTGACTTCCTTACCTTTGTTTTTCTTTCTTTTGATTATTCCCATTACCAAAGGTTGGTTTGTGCATTTTGGCATCGTCAGCATACCACACCAGATCCAGAGGTCATCTGCCTCCTCCTCCACCTAGTGACCCCAAAAGCAAAAGCAGAGGCAAACGGAAGATAGATGATTTAAGTGGTAATCGCAAGGACAATGCTACCATAGGGGAGAATGTTGAAACTTCAGACGAAAGGAGTAAGTAGGACAAAATGAGTTGGTCTTACGGTTATAACAGAAAATCTTGGAGCTACAAGGTGAGCTTGAGCAGGTTTGAAATCTCGCAAATCTCTCCCTTACTCTGATTGTTCTCGACATCAACCATCAGACACTACCACCTAGAATCAAACACCACCCCAAAACACACAAGCCCAAAATCCGCCACCTATAGCTCCACAAAATCCTCTTGCAACGCACCAATATCACAACCTCACACCCCCTCAAAACCTCAACCCTCCACCTATATAAACCCCTCAACAACAACACTATCACCCGACCCAGTATCTGCAAACCACTACTTATCATAGCCCTCAAAACATGCCACAGCATACTCCCGATCCACCTTAAACCTCAATCAATGATCACCCATATACCCAAGTCCCAATAACACACCAAGGCAACCCGATATACGCGGAGACCTTACCACATACCCTATAGCAAACCCTATACATACCCGAACCAACCGAGAAGAACCTGCTCATCTGGAACACGGCTGAAGAACTAAAGAAGCTGACAAGAAGAGTGTTGAGGGTGGAAAAAGTGTTGACGGTTTGAATTACATGTGTATCCAGCCAGACGTGGAACTGCCGAAGGGTTACAACCCTTTTAAGTTTGAAATGTTTGACGGCACCGGTGATCCTAAGGTGCATTTAGAACTTATTGTGATAAGCTTGTAGGAGTTGGCAACAATAGGCGAATCCGCATGAAGTTATTTATGCGAAGCCTTACCGGGGATGCCTTATCCTGGTACATTAGCCAGAATCCGAAGAAGTGGGCGAATTGGGTAAGCATCACATCCTATTTCATGGATAGATTTAGGTTCAACACAGAAAATGCGCTAGACATTTTTTATATCCAGAACCTCAAGAAGAAGCAAACAGAGACCTTTCGCTAGTATGCTACTCGCTAGAGATCAAAGGCCACCAAGGTAAGGCCACCACTAGAAGAAGAGCAATTGAGCAAGTTCTTTGTCAGAGCTCAAGATCCATTGTATTATGAAAGATTGATGGTTATAAAGAATCATAAGTTCTCCGGCATCATCAAGTTGGGAGAAAGGATAGAAGAGGGAATCAAGAGTGGTATGGTGACTAATTTTGAGGCGCTGCAATAAAGCCTTAAAGTCCAGAGGTATTTCAAAGAAGAAAGAAGTGGGTGCCGTGATGGTAGCCCAGGGCCCTAAGTCTCCCCTTACCTATTAGACACCTCCACCAACATATCAACCCTCACCTCCAAAATACCAATACCATGCCACCACCTATCATACCCATAATACCCAACCTGCATATTGCCACTCCCCTCCTCCCGCCCGCCAAAACTACCCAAAGCCACGACCAAACTTCAATCGCAGAACTCCCTGACAATACACCCCTATCACCAAACCTATAGCCCAACTATATGAGAGACTGAAGGCCGCTGGTTATGTCACTCCCATTCCTGCCGCTGCTGTTGAAAATCCCTCCCAGTGGGTTAACCCCAGACTTGTGCCTACCACTCGGGCATGAAGGGTCATACTATCGAGGAATGTCGCATGTTGAAAGATAAGATCCAGACACTGATTGACACAAAATTTATACAAGCAAAGGAGTTCGCATCGAATGTCTGCAAGAACCCTCTTCCTGAACACAGGGGTGAGGGAGTGAATGTGATAGAAACTGATAAAGAATGGGATCAGGGAGGATCCGCCGGGCTTATCTGAGAGGGGGAAACTCCAAAAAAATCTCTTGTCACCCTCTTTGCCGATTGTGGTGCAAACCCAGGCACCATTCGAGGTCGAGGTAGCTACGCCCTTCCTGTGATAGTAGCTCTAACACCATCTTACAAGTCTGATATTGTTCTATGAGATTATGTGGAGGAGGCAAGGAGAAAAGGAAAAGCCAAGATGGAAGAGACAGGTGCAGGGTTTACACACCAGAAAACCCTGTTATGGAGATAGGTACTGATGATCTTTGGAGGAAGGTACAGGCGAGGGAATACTCTGTTTTTGATCACCTAAACAAAACTCCCGCCCAAATATCTATCTTGTCACTATCGCAAAACTCAGATGCGCACAAGAATGCCTTGATGAAAGTGTTAAGTGAAGCTTATGTACCTACCGGTATCACTAGTGGATAGATTGTGAACATGGTGGGGCAGACACTGGAGAGTCACAAAATTACTTTCCACGAAGATAAATTGCCACCGGAAGGATTAAGTCATAACAAAGCATTGCACATCACTGCGCAATATGAAGACAAGTTCATTGCCTGGGTTCTGATAGACGGGAGTTCGAGTCTGAACATATACCCGCTGACTACTTTGAAAAGATTGGTTATATGTCTGCATGAGATATGGATGGGAAGTATGAACGTGAAAGCATTTGATTGGTCTCATAGAGCCAATATTGGAGAGATCAACCTGGATCTGAAGATGGCCCAACCTGGTTCGACGTTGAATTTCAGGTGCTTGATATATCTACTACCTATAACTTGTTACTGGGATGACCATGGATACACGCAGCTGGGGAAGATGCTTCTACTCTACACCAGACTGTGAAGTTCGGGTGGAACCATCAGGAGGTGATTATCTATGGAGATGGAAGCAAACCTATCTACACCAACCGGACTGTTCCAGCTATCGAGAATAGAAGGAAATTGGGAGGAGAGACATTCCACAGCATTGAGTGGATAAACGCAATCGAGAAAGGGCAATGGTGAGCAACAAGATAGAGAGCATATTGATGTGGTTAGGGTATGAACCAGGCAAGGGTCTTGGTCCTAAGCTTCAAGGGATCATAGAACTAATACAACCACAATATCATCGCACAACCTTTTGTTTCGGATATGGATACACCGTGCAAGAATATAATGATTAGATACCACCATGGCATGACTTCTACTATTCGTTGGAACAACCCATACCACCACTGCACCAAATATTCCGCCAGACTGATGTAATTTGGAGATCCGATGAAGATGAGATTTTGGCTGGTATGAGAAAGTTGTTTTTGGACGAGGAAAATATGGACTGCAGTGCAATCTTGAAGGAGGAGGAGGAGGATGAGGAGGAAGATCTTACCATTAAGACAGTGGGAGATGGAGCTGTTCTCAGGAACTGTACTGCGGCACCATCCCGGGCTCGTCGAGCACCTAGGTAGCCTTGGCAGAACTAGCCTGATTCATTTTAAAATTGTTTTGGCATTTAAAAGATTTTCAGTGTTTTGTTTTGGAATAATTACTCGAGACATCGAGTCTTGTTTGATAGTTTTAAGTTTTAATTAATCATTGCTTTTTATTTATTTATATTATTATCTTTCTATAGTCTTTTTTAGCATAATTATTACATATCTTGATGAACTTACGACTGTGACATGTAATGAGACAATGCAACATAAGGAAAGTGATTCAGGAGACTAGGAAGATGATATAATACCTTAGGAAATTGTCAAAGAAGTAGAGAATTTTGAAAACAAACCAAAGTCCAGTTTGGAAGAAACTAAGGTGGTTAACTAAGGGATTCTAAAACAGCCAAAGAAACTCGCATTAGAATTCATCTGTCGCCATCTAAAAAGGAAGAGTACGTCAGGTTTCTAAAGGAATATGAGGATATTTTCTCATGGTACTACGATGACATGACTGTGTTAAGCACATCCACAGTAGCCCACAAGGTACCTACCAACCCTATGTTTCCGCCGGTAAAGCAGAAGCTCAGGAAATTCAAGCAAGATATGAGTTTAAAGATAAAGGAATAGGTCACCGAGAAAATCAAAGCCAAGGTCCTTCGGGTGGTCGAGTACCAACCTGGCTAGCCAACATTGTACCAGTTCCAAAGAAGGATGGGAAAGTCAGAGTGTGTGTTCACTATCGAGATCTGAATAGAGCAAGTCCTAAGGATGCTTTCTTGTTGCCCAACATACACATACTAATCAACAACTGCACCAAGAAAGAACTCTAATCCTTTGTGGATTGCTTCGCAGGACAAGATTTGGATAGACGAGGAGGATGCCGAAAGACAGCCTTCGTCATGCCATGGGGAATATACTACTACAAAATGATGTCATTTGGTTTAAACAACAAGGGGGCGACCTACATGAGGGCCATGAGTACTCTTTTTCATGATATGATACACAAAGAAATAGAGGTATACGTGGATGATGTCATCATCAAGTCTAAGAGGAGTTCAGATCACATAACAGACCTGAGAAGGTTTTTCGACCGACTACGAAAGTACAATCTAAAGTTGAATCCTGCAAAATGTGCTTTCAGAGTCACTGCTAGAAAGTTGTTGGGTTTCATTGTTAGTCACTATGGCATTGAGTTGGACCCGTTAAAGATCAAAGTTATTTAAGACCTGTCACCGCCAAAGAGCAAGAAGGATGTGATGAGTTTTCTGGGCCGCCTAAATTATAACAGTCATTTTATAGCACACCCAACAGTAATATGTGAGTCGATCTTCAAAATGTTGAGGAAAGATGCTGCAACAAGTTGGACTAAAGAGTGTCAGAAGGCTTTCGATAAAATCAAGGAGTACTTGTCCAAGCCACCCATATTGGTCCCACCAGAGCCCGGGAGACCTCTACTGCTATACCTATCCGTGTAGGAGGGAGCCTTTGGGTGCATCCTGGGCAACATGATGAAACCGGGAGAAAGGACCAGGCCATATACTGAGTAAAAAGTTCACACCTTGCGAAGCCCCGCACTCTTTGTTGGAAGGTACCTGTTGTGCCTTGACATGGATAGCCCAGAAATTGAGGCACTACTTCTGCGCATACACCACATATCTCATATCAAGGATGGATCTGCTAACATACATCTTTCAGAAACTCATGCCTACGAGTAAGCTAGCAAAGTGGAAGATATTACTAAGTGAGTTTAACATCATCTATGTGAATCAGAAGGCGATCAAGGGGCAAGCATTGGCAGATCACCTAGCAGAGGACCCCGTAGACGGAGAATACGAACCATTGAAAACATATTTTCCCGACGAGGAAGTGTCATTTATAGGGGAAGATATTGCCGAAGCATATGATGGTTGGAGGATGTTTTTCGACGGAGCCGCAAACTTCAAAGGAGTGGGCAATAGAGCTATTTTGGTATCAGAAACCGGTCAACATTACTCGGTATCCGCCAAGCTCAGATTCCCGTGTACCAACAATATGGCAGAATATAAAGCTTGCATTTTGGGACTCAGGTTGGCTATCAATATGAATATTCAGGAATTGTTGGTAATCGGAGATTCAGATCTGCTAGTACATTAGGTACTCGGAGAATGGACCACCAAGAACATTAACATATCGCCATACCTGCACTGTCTGCAAGATTTGATCAAGAGATTCACAAAAATAGAGTTCAATTATGTTCCAAGAGTTCAGAATGAGTTCGCCAGTGCGCTGGCTACCTTGTCTTCCATGATATAACATCTAGACAAAAATTTTATTGGTCCTATCCCGATAGAAATTCTTAAGAACCCAGCTTTTCGTGCTCATGTTGAAGAAGATTTCGATGGAGATCCATGGTTTCATGATATCAAGGAGTATTTGGAGAAAGGAGAATACCCAGGAAATACTACACACACTCAGAAGCATACACTTCAAAGATTGGCCAACCATTTCTTTTAGAGCAGAGGAATTCTGTATAGAAGGACTCCGGACTTGGGACTACTGCGATGTATCGATGTCAATGAGGCATCTAGGTTGCTCAAAGAGATACACGCCGGAACCTGCGGACTCACATGAACGGGTTCATTCTAGCCAAGAAGATACTAAGGGCAGGGTATTACTGGATGACTATGGAGACAAACTGCATCAAGTATGTGCAAAAGTGCCACCAATGCTAGGTACATGCTGATATGATACGGGTTCCACCCAACGAACTCAATGCAATGAGTTCACTTGGCCTTTCACTACCTGGGGCATGGTGACATCAGACCAATTGAACTTGCTACTTCCAACGGGCATAGATTCATCTTGGTAGCCATAGATTATTTCACAAAATGGGATGAAGCCGCTTCCTGTAAAGTTGTGACTAAGAAGGTCATAGCCAGCTTCGTCTGGGATCGTATTATTTGCCAATTCGAAGTACCTGAGTCAGTCATTATTGACAATGCTGCCAATCTCAACAGTGATCTGATGAAAGCCATTTGTGAAACATTCAAAATCAAGCACCGGAGCTCTACATCATATAGGCCACAAATGAACGGAGCCATAGAGGCCGCCAACAAGAATATCAAGAAGATATTAAGGAAGATGGTGGATAACTACAAACAATGGCATGAAAAGATACCATTTCTTTGCTCGGATACCGCTCCATAGTCCGTACGTTAATCGGGGCAACCCCCTATATACTGATCTATGGTACCGAAGCTATCATACCTGCCGAGGTAGAGGTTCCTTCCCTAAGAATCATACAGGAGGCCGAGCTCAGCAATACGGTGATACAAAGCCGGTATGAGCAAGTGGCTCTCTTTGACGGTAAAAGGATGAATACGGTGTGTCATGGTCAATTTTACTAGAATAGAATGGAAAGGGCTTTCAACATGAAGGTTAGACCAAGGCAATTCATTCTGGGGCAATTGGTGTTGAAGCGGATCTTCCTGCAGCAGGACGAAGCAAAAGGAAAATTCTCACCTAACTGGCAAGGCCCTTACATGGTTCACCGAGCACTGACAGGAGAAGCACTCACACTTGCAGAGATGGACAGAGAAGTATGGCCAAAACCTATCAATTCGGACGCCATCAAGAGATATTATGTTTGAGATCATTTGCACTTTCTTTGATGTAGCATAAACTACGCTTGACTTGATTCCTATTTAAGAGGGATACGTAGGCAGCCCTGTGGGGTCGGTCACATCATAATAAAATCTTCATTCCCCTCCACGGTCAGGAATCGAAGTAAGATTTTGAGTTTTTGACAATCTCACTACGTCAAGGATCGCCAAGAAGTGTATTGCAGGAAGTATACATTAAACTAGGGCAGAATTTTGAGGGGGTCCTCAAAACTCCGAGTTAAGAAGGACGCAATGTCTCAAAGCATGTCACAGTCTATGATTCGACCAAACTGTTTACTTTTGTTCATTATTTTTTAAAGCAATTGCATTACTTACAAATGATTTACCATAAATGCATATTTACAAAAAAAATTGCCTTTTCTGTAGTAGATAGATGTTACCCAGGGTGACTCGAATAAGGTGTCAAGACAGAAGCAAAGGAGAAATGAGGAATCGAGAACACGAACCGACCTTTTCCCCAAATACTCATGATTATTCTTTGGATGTAGCCATAATGGACATAACAAGAACGTCCACTACAAACATATATACAACAAGACCACTATCCTCACACCGACAGAAGTCGCCGAGCACAAACGCATCAAGCTAAGAACCACTTTGCTTCTTCATAATTAAATCGACACTTTTCTTCGCATAGGGCTAAGCACTGCCCTCATTTCTTTGCATGAGACTAAGAACTGTCTCCATTACATTGCATGAGATTAAGCACTGTCTCCATTACATTGCATAAGGCTAAGCATTGCCTCCATTATTGCATAAGGCTAAATGCTCCCTTCATATGAGACTAAGCACTGTCTCCATTATTGCATAAGGCTAAGCACTGCCTTCCTCCGCAGGCTAAGCACTACCCTCATTACATCGTATGAGACTAAGCACTACCTCTATTTTTGCATAAGGATAAGCACTGTCTTCCCCTGCATAGAGAAAAGCATTGCCCTCATTACATTGCATGAGACTAAGAGTTGTCTCCATCATTTGTATAAGGCCAAGCATTGCCTTGTCTCGTTCTTGCATCTGACTAAGCATCGCATGTTCCCTTTATCAAGCAATCAATATCAGTGCATCTGTGCATTTCATGGGCTGAAATGTCGCCACATTATCCAAAGGCGTCGTAGTCTGAAGGCATCATCCTCATAGCCTAAGGAAATCATGCCATGGCCGGAGGATCTCTCGAAACTGCATATCATTATTCAAAGGCGTCATATTCCAGAGGTATCATCCTTATGGCCCGAGGACACCATTTCATGGCCTGCGAATCCCTTATCATACGCTTCATGGCGCGGGACGTCATGGCCTAAGGACATCATCCTCATCGTTTGAAATACAAGTCTCATGGTCCGAAGGGAATTTGCATCATGTTTAAATTTCTGCAATAACTATATATATTCGCGTGCATCATGTTTTAAGTTTTGTAAGTAACTCGGGAGGTAACCGTTCAACAAACAGGAACAATTCTCACTCCAATTTCTGTTCGCATCCTTTAATTACCTCCAATATAACCGATCACCAGCAATTGATCGTTTCCATCTCGTAACCACTCAAATGCTTGTCTTGTACATCCATAACTTGCAAATTCGCATCCATAGCTCCACCTGAAATGATCCGTTATTTATGGAAAACCGTATCCAGAGAAAATCTTTCTTCAAAAAGTACGACCATACTTATATCAACTCCATCGGTTTCGTTTTTCGTTGGATCTAGAACTACACACGGCTTGATTCTCGTAAAACCAGATATATGTAGGAAACTTAGGAATAAGGGTTCGGCCCCTATTTTTTCAAAAAACACCTCATCCTCGCTCATTCGGACATAATTGGTCATTATTTTCTTTACCCGACAACTCTTTCATCATTCCCGCATAAAGAGGGGCAGCTCTTGATATCCAAATTTGTCCTCATATTATAAAGTATTCTATATACTTTCAAAAAATTATTTTGCATTATTACCCAATTTACAAGGGTCATATAAGTATTTTCTATAATTTGTAAAGCTTTAAAATTAATTTTTTTGCATTTAATTTGTTCAAATATTCATTAATTATCCCTTTAAATTATTTTAAGGGTGATTTAATCATCCAAATTTATTATTTTATAATATTTTATCTTATTTTTACATAATTATATTTGTATTTTTTCTATTTTATCTACACTAGTTACAACAATAACCTATATTCAATAAATAATTGCGTTTATTATATTATTTATGCCAAAATATTATTTTATATTTTTTATAATTTTATGCTATTATTCTCAAGCATTTTAATTCATAAATAATATTTTTTATTATTTATTATCCATTTTTTATAAATTATTCTTTACTAAATTTCGTGTATTTAATTTATAGCCCAATATAAGGCTAATTTCGGACCAAAAACAGGACCAAGGCACTTAGCCCATCCCATTTAACCCTTCAGCAGCCCAAAACCAAATGACTCCTTCATTTAACCTGGTCGAAACACATTTAAAATGACCTTCCCTGCTCATTTCTAATCCTGGTCGTTGATCTCTCAAGATCAACGGCCCATGATCACCTTGTCTTTTTAATTAACCAAACCCACCAGAAACCCTACCATTTATCTGAGACTGCTGCCCCTAAATCCTCTCACCCTCACTTTAAACCCTAGCCGACCTAGAGATATCTCATCACCTTTCTTATACGCATTTATACGCATATTCTACTTATCTTTTCTGCTATTATCACTCAGTTATGGTAACTTCCGTTACCATTCTACTTATGAAAAATTCGATTGTCACAGATCTGGATTTGACCCAGTGGATCTAGGTGCGATTGTGGCTCAATGCACTTAGAAAGAGAAAATTTCTCTTGGTTATGGCATTCTCCGGTGATTCTGTTATGATTAGGGCTTGTGAAAGATTTTCCCTAAATCCAATTCCAACTAGGCTTTGAAATTCTTACTTCATCTAATGTTTCCAATGTCCATGGGATATATTCTTTCCTTTTTTGTGTTTAATCGACTATCTTTCCTTGTCTGTGTGTTTAATTTTGCTACTATAAAAAAACCCCTTCCCCATTTCCCCTAACTGACTTGGACTACTGTTATTCTCTCACACTCACACCTTCTATACTATATTGTACTCTTGATTGTGGCCGGCTGAAACCCAAGGCCACCGGAATCTTCTCTATCGACCTCTATAGGGCGAGCACTACTAGGGGCTCACAAAAGCTCTGTGAACTCTGATGCACTAGGATTTGGGATTCTTACTGTTCTCTTTCAACTGTTGTCACTGCTAAGATTCTAAGTTTCTTACTCTTGTGCTCATTTATTTTTGCAATTGGTTAGTGTTCTTGACCTATTACAGCCTTAACTGTCAGTCCTCTACTTATTCATGTAAGTGTCTTCTGCATGCCAACACTCTTTGAACTTCTATAGAAAAGCATGACCTAAGTTTCTTTGCTATTTGTGAAACCCAGTATTATATAGTTGTATGCTTTACTATAATTCTATTGTCTTAATGAGGTTCTGAAGTTCCATGTTCTCTAGTATCAAACTTGATAAGCTTCAACATATGTAGTGTACTCTCACTATGTGCATTTGACGAACAATTTCTAGCCTTCTTAGGTTTTGCCTGATTTGTTATGCTCATGTTAGCTCTGGATTTTATATTTTCTGCTGTTATAAGTTCATCTTCATGTCCTGCTTTAGATTTTTTGGGACCATTTTGTGGAGACTAATATCTGCCCAGAATTTATTCGATTATGTTTTACTTTAAGAGTTTCATGCTAAATCCTTCATATATGCATTGCTACCTGTCAGTTCCTCTGAATTAGTCCTCAGCTACATCTGTTTTGATTTTTATGATGAACTTTTACTTGTGGGAATTATTACGTGTTACTGGAATTGGATCATGATTTGTTTGTCGTGAGTTTCATGCTAGTCTTTCCTATAAGGATTCTTTTACAAGTGTAGGATCAGTCTGACCATGTTTTCCTGTAGATCTTCATGCTGAGATTTTCCTGTATGAATTGCTACTTCTTATCTACTCTGAGTTAGTTCCCAGCCAAACTTTGTTTTAGGCTTTCACGTTAAGCACCTCTCCTACGAAAGTTTTCTTGAAACAGCCCTTGACCGCATTCTATCCTAGATGTTTCATGCTAGGCTCCCATATATGAACTTCTACTTAGTTCCATATCAGCTATGGAGAATGTTAGCCCTAAACTTTTGTTGTCATGTTCCTTATGATCAAGGTTTGATTATTCTAAAGTGTCTATTGTTACCTTGAGCTAATTTCATGAAGTTGTAACCCATCTAGTGTGTGTTTATTGCTTGTTAATAATAACAGTTAAACAAGATAGTTACTCCAATTGTTTGTTCCTGGTCAGTTGGGCCTGCTTTTGGTATTGGGGATCTGAAGTACATTGTCAACACCTGGAGATTGGGCATGTCGTCTGTATGAAGTTCTAAGCCTATTTGAAGGCCCATATGTATTACTGGGTTATCCTATATTTGTAATTGGGCCTGTAATTATTCTATATGGTCTGTAATTACTTGTAAAATTGAATAATAGGGAAAATTAGTAAAAGGGGGTCGGGTACTCTAATTCTCACATGAATAGGTAGAAAACATGCCTATAAGGTCTAAATTCTTTATCTGCTTTCTTATTTGACATGCTCTATACATTGATAGAAATCATGCCTAGGAACCTATGCACTTCACTTGCTCAACATGTCATATTCATGTACACTGTTAGAAAACATGCCTATAAGAGTCTAAGTGTTTCACTTGTTCACATGCTCCACTTTTATATGCTATTAGATAGCATGCCTATAGGATTTAAACATCATTGGTTATTTGCTCAACTTGCTCTATTGCAATGAGATTGTTAGATATTATGCCTATGGGATCGCGTTAAGTAGTTAAGACTTGTTTCCACTGATATTTCCTTCGGCCACGTGACTCATCTAGATACCATGTCTATAGAACTTTAATTGATTAATTAAACTGTCGATGTTGCTATTCTTATCACACTGCCACCTAGAAAACATGCCTATAGGGATAAACAAAACGAATTCGTGTTAAAATACCAACTGGTTAGAAAGCATGCCTATAGGATCAAAGACGTATAATTATGAGTTTTCAATGGTTTCATTGCCTAAGCGCAAATCACCTAAAGAACATGGCTATAGGCTTTTAATAATAATAATAATCTGCAACTTCGATAATCCGACTAGAAGTACTGTCTACAAGATTTTATTAAGTCATTCAATCACATAGAAACCATGTCTATAGGTTTGAACAACTTTAGTGCATTTCAATTCCAAAACTGCCAACTGCATAATCGGGAACCTTGTTAGAATAAAATCTGAGACTATTTCGCCTGCATTTGTGCTTATGTGTGGAGGCTAACTTGAGCCTTTAATTGCTATTATGTGCAGTCCTACCTATTTTGAATGTGTGCCTACTTTTATCATTTTGAGCACCCTAAGCAAATTCTAGAACCACCCAAATAGTAGGTCCAAATCCTCCTGGACCATAGGCATAGGGCGGGTAATGCACGCATAGGACACGGTTTAGAATTGAACTAGAGTGCTTTAGGTAAACAACTTTAAAGTAATTGGGTAGTAGGAGATGATAGTCTGTGCCCGCTAAATAATATGAGCAACCCCTGCCTTAAGGGAGTTGTGAATTATTATTTATGTTGCACAAGGTGCTCCTTTAGGCTAAAAAACTTAAGACCCCCCCCCCCA
>MCJB01052353.1:19406-85212 GCA_002018475.1 Nicotiana obtusifolia | reverse complement strand
ACCCCCCCCCCCCTTCTCTTTAAAATTCATAATCTACGTGTAATACATGGGAAAACAAGATATATTATCCAAAATCAAGTAGAAATAACTTACCCTCCAAATGGTGATGAAAATCTCCCCAAAAATCGCTTCTACTGAGCTCCAAAACTCAAAATAGTGAAAATAAGTCAAACCCTCAAAATATATTCTCCTACCAATGATTCCACATCTGAAGACCACTAGGTTGCTTTTGTGACTTCGCATTTGAGGCAAAACCTTCGCAGATGCGAGATTCACTAAACCAGCCAACCGCTCGCTTATGTGACATACTTCCGCATCTGCAGATGTGCTTCTGTGCAAACACCTTTGCACAAGCGCCCCACACTTGCAAACTTCAACGCAGGTGCGATCCACTTGGGCCACCCCTCATCCCGCTTCTGGGAGCAAAATCCCGAGCATGCGGCTCTGCAGGTGCTATGTACCAGATCCCTGCCAAAACCAACAATGCTTTAATGCACTAACATAGCTCAAAATTAATTTGAAACATACCTGAGGCCTCCAGAACCCCGTTCATTTGTACCTACAAATACGAATACATCATCCAAATGCCTAAAGCACTACGAATAACAATCAAAATCAAGAATAGACGATCAAAATTAATCTCTTAAGTTCTAAACTTTTCAACTTTGCCAAACATGTATGAATCATGCCTAAACATTCTGGATTCCAATCAAATTTCACAGACAAGTATCAAAGCACTAAATAAATCTATTCTAAGTCCTAAAACAACAATCCGAGTCTGACATTACCAAAGTCAACTCCCGGTCAAACCTATAAACTTTTCAAACCTTCAAATTTTCAAGTTTCAGCAAATAAGGTCAAAAAATCATAGGAACCTCCAAATTCAAATTCGAACATACGCCTAAGTTCAAAATCACTGTACAAACCTACTAGAACCTCAAATCACCATTCCGAGGTCATCTACTGAAAAATTAAATATTAGTCAACTCTTACAACTTAAGCTTCCAACAATAGGAAAAAGTGTTTCAATTTACTCCCAAACCTTTCCGAAACCAAACCAACTATCCGCGCAAGTTACAAAACAACAAACAGCATACGGAGAACATCAAATAGGGAAATTGGACTCAAATACGCAAAACAACTGGCTAGCTCTTTTCAATTTTTCCCTCTTAAGCAAACATTCGCCCTCGAACGAATTTAGAATTATACCTGGAATGTCAAAAAGATGAGGATATATGCTCCGCATATCATGCTCGGTCTCCCAAATCGCCTCCTCGACCAGTTGACCTCTCCATTAAACCTTCACTGATGCAATGTCTTTAGACCTCAACTTCCGAACCTGCCTATCCAAAATGGCCATTGGCTCTTCTTCATAATCTTGATTCTCATCCAAATGCACTGAACTGAAATCCAACACATGTGACTGATCCTCATAATACTTTCAGAGCATGGAAACATAAATTACCTGATGAACTCCGATAAGCTAGGTAGTAAAGCAAGTCTATAGGCCACATCAACAACTCTCTCTAACACCTCAAATGGACCAATATGCCAAGGGCTCAACTTGTCCTTCTTCCCAAATCTCATCATGCCCTTTATAGGCGAAACTCGAAGAAGAACCTTCTTATCATCCATGAAAACCACATCACAAATTTTCCTATCATCATAACTCTTTTGCCTCGACTATACTGTACAAAGCCGCTCCTGAACCAATTTCACTTTCTCCAAAGCATCACGAACCAAATTTGCACCCAACAACCTAGAGTCACTATGCTCAAACCAACCAATCGGAGAATGACATTACCTCCCATATCAGGCCTCATAAAAAGCCATCTTGATACTAGACTCATAGCTAATGTTATATGCAAACTCTGCCAATGGTAGAAACTGATCCCAGTGGCCTCCGAAATCAATCACAGCCCCTCAACATATCCTCCAAAATCTGAATGGTCAGCTTGGACTGCCTATCCATCTGGAGGTGTAATGCAGTTCTCAACTCAATCTGCATGCCCAACTCACGCTGAACTGCTCTCCAAAAATGCGATGTAAATTGAGTGCCCCGATCCGAGATGACAGACACAGGCATACCATACAAGTGGACAATCTCTCTAATGTAGATCTTAGACAATTGCTCTGATGTGTAGGAAGTCATGACTATAATGAAATGCGCAAACTTGTTCAGTCTATCCACAATGACCCAAACATCGTAAAACCTCCTCAAAATCTGTGGGCATCCTACCACAAAGTCCATAGAAAGCACTTCTACTTTCACGCCGGTATCTCTAAACTCTGAAGCAAACCATTCGGTCTCTGATGCTCGTACTTGACCTACTGGTAATTCAAACACCACAAAAAATATCCAACAATGTCCTTATTCATCCTCCACCACCAATAATGCTGTTTTAAATCACGGTACATCTTCATTGCACTTGGATGTATAGAAGACCGCGATCTATGAGCCTCCTTAAGAATCAACTCTCTCAAACATTCACATTAGGAACACAAATCCGACCCTGAAGTCACAATACGCCATCATCGCCAATAGCCACCTCTTTAGCTCCACCTCGCAACACCGGGCACTATGAATATGCTGAGATTTTGTATATTTGATGATTATACTGTGTTGTTGTTAATTTTGGAATGTATGCTTGTCATGCAAGCATAGAGTTGTATTTTTCCTCATGCTAATTGGTATTTGATATTTAGAGCTTGAAGTCGTAATTTACTTTGTTAAATCCATGTCTAGGTGATTTTTGTGAAAAAGTTGATGCCTTGACTGATATACTTAAAAAACATGCTTATTTCTCCTCTTATTGTTATAGAGTTGAACCTGATATTACTTGAGTTGTTTTACCATTTGCATGATTATGTTGTTATTATTGTTGTTGATTATTAAAAGCGAGTATTGGACCTTGCCAACCTCGTCGTGCTTTCGGGCCAAGGTTATGCTTGTTACTTATTGAGTACATGGGGCCGGTTGTACTCATACTATACTCTGCACTTAATGTGCAGATCTAGGTGTTGCTGATAGCGGTGGTTGCTAGTGTGTCGCATCCAGATTTGCTCGGAGACTTCAAGGTAACACTGATGTCCCGTTCGCAGGCCTTGAAGTCTTCTCATTTATCTTATGATATTGTTTTTTTAGTTTTTCAGAGAGTATTGTGTTATGTTCAGACTTTGTATTTAGTACTCTATAGAGTTCATGCACTCGGTGACATCGGATTTTGGGCGGTTTCAGTTGTACCGTCATTTGACTTTATTTATTTATACTATTCCACTATTTGAGACTATTTCTTACTATTTTATTTCCACATAATTATTGTTGACTTGACTAGCAAGAGGTGTTAGGCGCCATCACGATTCCGGTGGAATTTTAGGTCATGATAGTCCAACGTCAATTTGTCACGACAACAGTAGAGACCCAGAGCTTCACTCAATGTGTTTTTCTTAGCCCCCATCAGTGTTTGATAGAGAAAGCTTGAATTGTGTACAATTAAAAGTTGTATATAAATTGTACGATTTGATCGAATTTGTATATATTTTATAAAAAAAAAAATCTATCTACTTTTTGTAAATAGAAAACCCTAGCTAAAGCGAGTAAATATTGTCCTAATTTTATATTTATAGGAAAAATTCCTTAAAAAGGAATAATTATATTTGTGGGCCGTCCGAAAAATTATAGTCGGGAAATATACATACCTTGTATGTTAAGTATAAATACATATAATATATATATTATGTATATAATATATTTTATATATTTGACTACCGCCTGTGATTATTTTGGTTCGTCGGGCCGAAAATAATAAAAAGGCCCTATCACAAAATGAGCTGGCCTTTTTGGCCCTTGAGCAATGTTTCGTGGGTCTTAACATCTAAGCCCAAATTACTTGCACACTTCTTGAACTAGGCTTGTAAAGTTGAAATGGTCTATTCACCAAATCAAAATATAAGTCATTGGAAAAATTTTATTATGTATCTCACACAACTGACACTAGTTGTTTGAGGCTTTGTTTTATCTTACAACAAAATGGACCTAAAGTTTTTTGGACTCAAATATGTTTAGAATTGGATCCACTTTGTTGTGAGACAAAACAAAGCCTTCCATAACTAGTGTCAACTGTGTGAAGCACAAAATAAAAACTTTCAAGTTGTTGCTATGAATTTGTTGTTGAAGTATTTTGATTGTCTTGATATATTGTTAGAAGGATAAAAGATATTTGGTTATGCAATGTTGTGAAAGAACACGATTGTCATGTTCAAATTTCAATGCCGCTCGTATTTGTTATTGGCCTTGGAATTTTACCTTATTTTATTGCTGAACTTGCTTATTCAAATTTAAACACATCATAGTGTATAATTACAATTAAATTTTTCGTACATCAATAATTCAAAATCTTATATATAAATGTTATTCACATTATCAAGTTTAAATTATACTATATTTTTCACATTAATATATCGATCTTACGTTTAAATTATACTTGTTCATGAATCTAACCACCTCAGGATTTATCGGTACACTCCTCTTTTTTTTTTTCTTTTTTTTTTTTTCCGTGAAGTGCACTCCTCTCTCACATTCTTAAAAGAAAGAATATCACTAGATTCTCAATTTTTATTTTTCAACTAAATATTCTCAATTAATTAAGTCTAATAAATTGTGGAATCTTTCGTGTTAAACATCACACGTTCCACTAACACTAACCCCATATCTTTATCCGTACACGTCACAATAACCAAGTCACGGGCGTCCGCCGGTTGCAGACTTGCAGGTGCCACCGCCCCAGGACACGTGTCGGTTTGGCGGCGCATCATCGATTTCAGCCAAAAGGTCGGTTTCACAAATCACTGAGGAAGATTAGGTGGGCCCCACAGCTTAGGAGTCCAATTTCACGCCGGAAATTCCGACGTTCGTTCCTTTTTGCTTTCCCATTCAAAGAATGTTTATGATACAATCTTTCTTCAACTACTCCACCACGGCGTTTCCAAGTGCGGCAGCGTTCTGCTGATTTCACGCTCGAACTCTTAGATTGTTTTAAAAATATATTGAAGATTTTCTTTTTCTTCTTTCGACGTAAAGATTTCTCCCCTAAGTTTAAAGTTTAGTGGCTATTCAAAGGTTCGTACGTTCAATTGCATCAGTTCAATTTCATACTTACTTGTAATAAAATTTCGGCAGTTTCAGACGTTTCAGAGATTTTAGGGGTTGATTATACTTCTATGATCCTGTTATTAGATGAGACTTTCTTTTTGCTAGTTGGAAATCTGTTTGTTAGAATTGGAAAAAGCAACTAAATGCTTTTGTAGAGCGGAAATTTTGTTTTTCTATGTTTTGTGATTTAATTTTATGTTTATGAATATCAAATCTTTGGTCTAGCATTTTGTCTGACTATCGCATGAAGTGTTGTTCTTCCTGAAAAGAGAAGTCTTTTCTGATCGAGTGTTAGTTTGGTTTTATTTAATTCATTATAGAAAGTTAATGAATTACTTTCCAGGAAATTGAAGTATTGATAACGTATGCTCATGTTATGCATGTATCTTAAATTGTTCTTTGAGTGAATCTGTGAAGGTTGATGTGCCATATTACCTGTGAGAAAGAGCTTCTAAGTAGTCCAATAAGTCTGTCATCATTGTGACTTTGCATTGAAGTTTGTTTATGTTCTTGATTTTTATTGTTGGGTCAATAAATCACTCATTTGCTTCTCGAGAAATGTCATTGTTGTGACTTGTAAGTGGCAACTGTTAATGGTTAGTAACTATATAAGTTGTACAGATATGTGAGGCTTGTCATCTTTGTGTGGTAGAAATTTGATAGTAGGCGCAACAAAATTTGAACTCTTCCTTCTGATGTTGCACATATATTAACTATTAGTTGGAATTAACAAATAAATAAATTTCTAGTGTTATTATTTATTTTGCCACCACTTCCTAGAATGAAGGGGATCAAGGGAGCTTAACTCTTGCAAGATAAATGAACCTTTTACTGTAGGTTGTCTGGCACCATTGGCCCCCACCTATTATGTCTTTCCATGCAATAATCCATTTGCGCAAATTTTACTTTGCTTATCTATTTTATATAATTCGATTTGTGGGTGGTTTGAAAGTAGAAGGATTTTGTATTTTGCATAATCTTCATGATCTTTTAGCTTGTCTATCCTACAGCATTAAAGGAGTTGTATTAAGTGACTGACTTTCCTTTGGATGTCATATATTTAAGTCCCACAAGTCAACCATTTAAGTATTTATTTATTTCAACAAAGCTAGTAGAATTCCTTTAGAACTGTCCTCCATAGGTCTGAAAAAAGCAGGTAGATATGACCCTTTGGGGAAGGAAATTTACCAGAATACAATTACTCTGTAGCATATGTTGCAGGATTATAGGCAGAGCTTGAACCGTTTATTCATTGAATCAAGTCCTGTTTTGGGAAGTGTAAGTGACAATGGGAAAAAGCTCTTCTTCTACAATAAGGAGAGAGTACACAAGTTTATGGAGGTAAAGGAACCATAAAGCTTTAGGATTTTACCTTTGATGTATTATGCCCGGCCCTTCTTTTAAGATGCAGAAAGACTAGATGTCACCGCTATGGGCCCGACTTTAGTCGCAACGTTCTGACAGCTCCGATAAATGTCTGTGTCATGCGTCTCTGAATGTATGAATGTGTTTTTGTGAACTCATTTTTCCATTTTTTGTTTAAAATCTCTTCCAGAAGATATGGATGACTATTGAACGTGACTGATATTCTCATTATTGACGTGGTGCTTAAAACCTATTAGCGTAAAAACCTTTTGGAAAGAGATGTGTTGACTCTATTTCTTGCTAATTCTTTGGGGACTGCAGGAATTGTACACATAAATGACTGTTTATGAGCTAGATCCTGACGTAGTGAGGTGGAATCTCCACCTTATAGATGTTTGTTCTATAAACAACGGTGGTTCTCTCGGAACTGTTACTCAGTATGACAGGGATTTTTCTGAAGATGGATATGTGAGAGAAGGTTATTGTGAGCCTACGCATGTTAACGTGGAGAATGATGAGGTAATTGCCCGTGCCCTTCAGGAGGAACTATCACGACTTTCAGTCGTGGATTCTGTAGAATCTTCACACACTGAAGAACATCGAAAAGCATCAGTTCTTGCTCAGGATTGGGTTGCACCGTCGAGGAGAAATTACAATTTTGGTATAGAAGAGGCATTAGTTTTATGTGCATGGATTAGACAGCTCTGCTTTGCATACTTATGTTGATAATACTTTGGAATGTGCAGCAATTGATGGCAATGAGGAAGACACAGATAGTTACGGAATGATAACATTTTGCCCTCGCACAGCTACATCATCCAATTGGGAGCATCAAGAAGTTTCACCGGAGATAGAGGGTGAATCTCTTCTTGATGGTGAAGTAGGGAAACGGCTGAATCAGTTGGCTGCCATCCCTGTGCCATCCAATTGGGAGCATCAAGCTGTTTCACCGGAGATAGAGGATGAATCTCTTCTTGATGGTGAAGTTGGGAAACGGCTGAATCAGTTGGCTGCCATCCCTGTGAGTTTTACTTGTAGCTAAAAAAATTTACTCTTACTGATTTTAGGGACAGTACTTACAAAATATATTCAGGATTTCTGGATAACTGCATTGCTTGAATTATTTTCCGATGCCAATGATAATTTGCATAAGTGAAAGAGAGCATGTTACAATATTTGGATGTTGGGGTTGCTGCTTGCTTTTTGCATTAGCTTTAAATGGGATGTGCTTTTGGAATTACAATCGCGACTAGTTATAGTTGGACGCTATCTTCTTATAGTTTCTGGAGAAGTAAAGTAGGGTTCCAGCTTTTTAGTAGTGTACATTGACACAGAAACAATTTAGTAAACAGGCATAGGGTGAGTAAGACTGTTAAACATCAACTCACCTTAAGGTTAGCGTAATGCTCATGAATTTGCATCCACAGCTAGAAAATAAAAGCGAGATCAGCAGTAAAGAAGCTCCAGTTCCTTGTTAACTTCAATTTCAGCTTTAAGAAGAATACAGGAGAGTGAAAGGGAGATTGCCATCATCTTCCCCTTGACCGAAGAAATTGCTAGTCAGTTGAAAGCATTCTTTGTTGTCTGAAGAGGAAAAATATGTCTTCAGCTGTTGCCTTTCGGCATTTTATTTTGGAGGAAGGACATACCGTTGCTTTTTTATCTCTGTGGCATATAATCGACTCTTTTCTGTTCTGTTCTTTCCTCTTAAGATCTAGAAATCAGGCACTTGTTTGTTGCTGTTTTAATTCCTTGATGTACTGGAGGAAGGATTTTCTCCATATTCCCATTTCCCAATTTCTTCATTTAAAATGATTTACTTTGTGCAAAGTGAGGGAAATGGTAGACTAGATCAGAAATACTAACAGGTTACATGTGATTTGGCCAATCTTAAGTCATCCCCGAGGTTGTGTTACTGATGGTCTTAAATGGAAAGCTAGAATCTTATAGATGTAACTCCTCATGCGCAGTATCCTTTTTGGGACCTGTGTGCTTGTCCTTGAAAGAAATCCTAAAAAGCTTTATCTATAGTTGGTCACTGCATTATGAGCTATAGTGGGTTTTTTTTTTCAGTTTTCTTTATTTTTATGCCATGAATTTCCAGCAGCCAAATACAAATCTATGGTTCATGCTGCTGCTGAGGGGTTGATGTTTGGGCCATTTCAATAGTTTGTGATATTCTGGCATCCATCTTTACTCTTTGATGCTGTTTATGCAGTTCCTTTCACCCCCTTTTTTCCCTTCTGAGATGACGAAGTGGATAATTCTCAAACATCCATTTTTTCCCTTTCCTGTTTAGTTTCTATGCCATTAATTTCTGAACAACTGGAATTACTTTCAACTCTGATCCCTGGTTTTTTCAGCATGTTCCCAAAATCAATGGAGATATACCCTCAGTAGATGAAGCCACGTCAGATCATCAAAGGCTGATGGACAGGTAACTTTAACTTCTTTCCACTTATAGTTTTTTGCTAGCAAAAGGAGTTGTGGACTTGTCAGACAAGTTATCTGACTTTTCCAGTCAGGTACTCTTTATCTTTGTCTTTTCCAAGCTAGCTACCGAGTGCCAATGAATATTCTATGAGATGAGGTTTCTGAGAGTTTCAAATGCATTTAACCTCTCTTTGAGACAGTGTTTTGTATGTCAATTGTGCATGCATATGCCACTTATATGTAAAAAAGATTATCTTGCATACATATGCCAGTATGCCACTTATATGTAAAAAAAAATTATTTCTCCCTTCATTTTCCTTGCTTAGCATTTCCGCCCAAACTTCATTTCAAAGCATTTCTACAGATGATCTCTTTTTCCCAATTTAGCACATCTGCTTGTTAAAATCCCATATAATAGAAGCAGGTACCATACTTTAGGGTACTTATTCATAGTCGTTAGGTGTTTTTTCTTATCATGGTGCATTAATTCAGATATTGCTAATACTATTTTTATTCCACATTCTTTTTTTTTCTGGTAATAAAACAGTATATTAATCCCTATACAAGTGATGTAATTCTTATTTTATATTTTAAAAAAAAATTGGTACTTTAACAAGGCATAGACGTGCAGCCCACGTGTCCTGGAACTGGCTCTCTCTCTCTCTCTCACACACACACACACACATATATATAGGGAAATAGAGAAAAGCTTTCTTCTAATTGCTTTGTATAATGATGGGTGGATTTTTTATAAGAACATTTTTTCTATAGGTTGGAAGTATATGATCTATTTGAGTTAAAAGTATCTGGAGATGGCAACTGTCAGGTTCGTTTATTTTCATCTTTTCTAATACCTCCTTCCTGATCACTAGAATATTACAATATATTAATTCCTTTTTTTTGGGACTAAAATCACTTGCAATAGATTAATTCTATAGAGAATAAGATATCTTTTTTTCAAATCTCTGTAAAATGCATTTTTTCGCCTTCTTTCTATTTTTCCCCTAGTTCTTAGAATTTTTGCATTTATCATGTCAGTAGGTGTTATCCCTATTTATCGCACCATACTTCATATGGGTGAGATCCCCACTGCTCTCTGTTGCCTTCTGAAAATATTAACGCCCATTCTGTATTATCCTGCTGGGTTCCGCATCCAATTTAATCCGGGGAAACTTGAAAAAAGTGACCTTTGCTTTGATGCATGACACTGGAGTTGCCTTTTTGCTCTTGATCTGTACCCTTCTTTTCTTTCTCTTCCCTTTTCCCATCTCTTTTGGTGCTGTGAGTGACACATTCCGATCTATGTTAGCGTTTGGTTATACAAAGAAGGAGAATCAATCCCTTCACTTAATTTAACATAACTTTTACATTGTTTAGTTGCTTGAATAAGGAGAATTAACCTCCTCAGAAATTTTGCCTTTCTAATGAATAATACCCGCATAAGTCATGCGGGAATCTATAGATCACGACTCACGGGTTCGAGCCGTGGAAGCAGCCATTAATGCATGCATTAGGGTAGGCTGTCTACATCACACATGCCTTGTGCACCGGCTGCCCTGAAACATAAGTCATGCAAGAATCTATGTATTGTTTTATGCATGGTAGAATGTGGAATAAGCATACAAGAATTGGCAATAAATGAATTAAAACTACTGAAACCTCAAAGATGCCCTCATCTATTCAGACAAATATCTTTTTCTAATACAACAAACCAAACAAACAAGAATTAATCCGTGCATTATAATCCCTACATTACTATCCCTTCATTATTAATTCCTGCATTACTGATCCTTGTATTACTAATTTTTGCATTAGTAATCTCTGTATAACTAGTCTTTTAACCAAGCGACTCTTTAGTGAATTACTAGCTGGATTGTGTTTTTCTTTTGGGAAAGGGAAAGGGGGGGGGGGGTAAGGATTGTTTCACCTTTGGTTTGGAAGTAAACTTGAGAGATATACTTTTTAGATACCCACCGCTGAGAGGATATTGTAGGGGATTGAAGAGGTAAAGCTTTTCTGCCTCCATTTCAGTTGTATCAGAGACTGGTCCTTCACAACTGTGGTTTTTTCAAATCCCTATCTTGTGCTCTATTACGCATGATATGATATATGAGGTACACTTGTTAACTTCTTAATGCTTTATGACAATTTTGCAGTTCCGCTCATTGTCAGACCAAATATATCGCAGTACTGAGCATCACAAATTTGTGAGGGAACAAGTTGTTAAACAGGTTCTTCTCAAAAAATTTTGTTAGCTTCAACCTAGTTTTAATACTATGGTTGCAAGTAAACCATAAAGATAAATAAAAAAGAAAAAGTTATCTGTCAGAAAAAGGACTGCTCCCTGCATCCAAAAAAAATCTAGGAAAGTGTAGAGGCGGCCAAGCAACCTAAAATTTACATATGCATACCTTTTCTAAGACAAAGTTACATTAAATCATGACTATGCATTGTGATCATGTCCTTCCATTTACTTCTTCATACTATTGATTACTTCTAATTGTTGTTATTATTAGCTCAAGTTCCGTAGGGAGTTGTATGAGGGTTATGTTCCGATGGTCTATGATGAATACTTGAAGAAAATGAGCAAGTAATTACTGAAGCTCCTTACACTTTTTTTTCTTTCTCTTTTTAATGATTATGCTCTTATTTAAGTGCTCCTTCAAACAGGGCTGGCGAATGGGGTGATCATATAACTTTGCAGGCTGCTGCAGATTCAGTATTGTCCTCTTGCCCTCTCCCTGTGTTCTGGTGTTTTGTGTAATTTGTTGAATGGATTTGTTTAGAAATTACTTTAGCATATATTGACAAAACTGATAGTTACTTGCAAGTTGATTTGATTGGAGCACCAGGATTTGGCTATTATGGTAGTTTTGAAGTCTGTTGAACTTAATTCGTAATTTGGCGGGGGATTAAGTGTATTATTTACCAGCTAGCCTTCAGCGCAAATTTAGATGCTTCAACAGGGGTCTCGTTCTTGCTTAGTCACCCGTGTTTGGATTAAACCGGCTTCAGTTCTTTCTTAAAGGATGGATCTTTTAAGTGGAGAAAACTCTTTTGTACGGGAAAAGCTCTTGAATCAAATAGTTGTATAGATTTCATTCTTAGTGTGTTCCTCAATGCTATTGTTATTTTGAATCCTATTAAGACAATGAACAGGAGTAGTATGGCAGTAAAGGTTTATATCTTTTTAGAATTTTTTAGGCAGCCTATACAGTTCAGACAGCCTATATGTTAGATCAAATGTAGTGACTTTGTATTCAATGAGTCTACTCGACCAGTCTTCGTTCTTGAGTCAGTTGCTTTGATGGCCTAGATGTGTCTGAATGAGAAGTTATGGAATTCCGGTATAAATCCTCTTTTGAAATATTATAACACGAAGAGCTTGCGTGCTGATATAGATAAGCTCTTAGGCTCTTGGGATTTCTAAAGTAAGCCCCTTGGATTTTAGACATAATTGCTAGTGAATTGCCAGTGACTTGAGTTACTTTGGGCTCCTAGTCATTG
Source organism: Nicotiana obtusifolia (assembly GCA_002018475.1). NCBI lineage: Eukaryota > Viridiplantae > Streptophyta > Magnoliopsida > Solanales > Solanaceae > Nicotiana > Nicotiana obtusifolia. The sequence continues at coordinate 72,755 of MCJB01052353.1, read as the reverse complement.
ACCAAAATCTTGTTGATGGATTTAGGTCTTCTTGATGTGAATGTTAGCTCTGACCTCGTCTGTTTTATGAAGTAGTCTCTTGACTAAGAATTTGTGAGTTCTGTTTGTATGACCTAATTATTCGAGCTAAGTAAACAAATAGTTTGAAGATTTGAATTCGACAAATCATAGGCTTTCACAGAAGTTATCTATAAATTCATAAGAAACGAGAAATGTATCCTGATAAGATCTGTTATTAGGAATTTCTTGGTGCTTTCTGAGGAATTTGAAAATGTATTTGCTTATCATCCCTTTTGCTATGTGGCTTTTGATTTTATCTGACTGTGCGGAGCATAGAAGCTGCTACTACTGTTTACCGAAAACAAACATAAGCTTGTTTTATGTACTGTGAGAGTTTACTTTTTGACATTTATCAACCAGAAGAAATGGGGTTGATTTGGCAATGCACTGGTGTTTTCTGTATTCCACAAACAAGTGCAAGGAGGATGAAATTAAGGCTCTTGATGATTGCTGGATGAGATTAAGTTATTCACCCTATGGCCCATGCATCAGATGTCAAAACTGATAAGAACACATATATTGGCAAGATGAACAAACCCTCTAAAGCATGGGGACTCTTATTATCTATGGACTAACCTCTCAAAAAGACTAAGACTAGTTAATTTAGAATCAAGAGTTCCTTATTGATTCTAAAATGTAATACATCTTATTCCTTGTTACCAAATTTTGGTGTTTCTTACCTGTTTTGTGAACGATATAGTAACCGTTATTCCAGATTTTTTAAATTCAGAAGCAATTCCGAAATTCATTTGCATCTTGAAAGCAGCTGTTATCCTTGCTATTATAATAAATACTGTATGAAAAACAAACAGTATACCTTTAAGAGCAACATACAGAAGTTAAGAACGAAAATGCTGCTATTATAGGGTCTCATTATTCACTTTATTCTGGATAACAATGCATGTCATGGCTATGTTCTTTTATGCCCTCCCAAACCCCAATTTTTGCTAGAAGTAGCTGATTAGGCATGGTTGTCGCCGCTTTTTCATTTGATTCGTTTAGATTGATTATAAATTTTCTTTCAAGGAATCTTAGTGCGCAGTCAATGGTTAGGAGTTCCTGAGTTGGCATCCCTAAAGAAAGAGACCTTTGATTGGTTCCTGCCAGTCATTTTCGTTTCTTTTCCTAGCACAGAAAATCCTAATTTCTCTCTTTTTTGTCTATTGTCATATGATTGCGATCTACTATTCTCTCAATTCAAGTGTGTATTTTAAATTTTCAATTGGTGACTGACGTTTGTTCCAATGTTATTACAGTATGGTATTAAGATATTTGTCATTACTTCATTTAAGGACACCTGCTACATTGAGATTCTTCCACAAATTCAAAAGTCAAAGAGAAGTAAGTTTTTTTTACCAATGAGTGTTTTCTCCTGTTGTACATTTTAGATTTGAATCCGAGTAAGCTTGCTTTATTTGTTTTTTGGGTGAGAGGGATCAAAGTTGGCTTTCTTCTTTCCTTTTCTTTCGTGCGCTTGTGTGTAATCATGTTATATGGTAGATTATTAAACCTAAGAAAAGAAAGCTATAAGAAAGGTAGGATCCTATAATTGGCTACTACAGGAGTTTCTAGGTCGATTCACTTTCATCACTGTTGCATAGAGCTGCTGATGTAGGATGAAAAGGGGGAAGAGAGAAAGACCAGGTCTAAGAAATGAAATTGAATCAGAGTAGATAGGGAGATCAGAATATGAGGATCCTATTCATGGATAGTAAGGTTTGAAGAAGTTTGACCTCTTAAAACAACTAGAAATGTAACTAAAAAAATAAGATTAGATAAAACCTTATCTCAAAGACCTCTATTTTATTTCTGAATAATAGATAAAATGAATAATATCAAGTGATAGATGATGTCCTAATGATCTATATCAGCTAGACATACAGTTTAATCTTGTTGGAGCTATCCCCTTTAGTGCAGTGAGTTGAGAAAGCTTTTGTGGAATATGAATACAACTGTCTGAAGTACAAGAAGACAAATAGTGAGAAGCTAGAAGCAGCACTAATTCTGGAAGGAGAAATCTACATGGTTACTGGTGTTGTTTATGGGAAGGAATTGGATAACGCTAGACCTTGGATTCTAGTATACATGGACATAACACTCAAGACAGGAAAATTTAACACATTATCTTCCTCCTGTGATAGATATGTCCTGTTCTCTTTCTTTTCTCTCTCCGAAAGACTGAATAATGTGCCTTTTTAATTTATGCAGTCATCTTTTTGAGCTTTTGGGCCGAAGTGCACTACAATTCAATCTATCCGCAAGGAGGTAAATGAGCATTGTCATTTTTTTTCCTTTTTGTGGTAGAGAATGCATTTAAGATCTGTGGCCCTGTAAGCCCCATGCTCTTTTATTGGACAGATATTGTTTTTACATCTTATTTCTATTCAACATAATTTTGACCTAGTAAAAGAAGTGTTCTAATTAGTCTTTGATGTGTGTTTACAATTTCCTTGAAAGCTCCCATTATCTTGAACTCCATCCTCAACCCAAAAACTACTCTTCCACATTTGCTAAGGTTTTGAAAAAAGAACCCACTCTTCCATGTTTGTCGAGATTTTGAGCTTTCCTCCTCGAACTGATTGTGAAGTCCTATACCGGTTCAACCTAAATTTCTGGTCCGACAAAACCAGTTAAGAGAATCCTAAAAAAGTCAGTGAATTGTCAGCTAATTGTCTTTATATAGCCAGGAGGCACTCCAGGACACAGTAACGGGGAAAACTAGCAAGGCCACTGATCAGTGGTTTTGTTGGACCAGAAATTTAGGTTGAACCGGTATACTTCCAGTTTAAGGATTTACTTTGACAGGACAAGTTTAACAAGATAGTTACATAGTTGATTTACCTAGCTAAAAGGGCTCATCTTTTTCAGTTGTAGTTGTAGGGATATAAAATGCAGCATTGGTTACACGGTATCATTTATGCTAATTCATTACAGAGTTTCCTGCTGGAGAGACAAGAAAAAGAAAAAAATGGTGGTGGCTAGGCTGAGACTTGAGAGTAGCATTCGCCAGCTTCTTTTGGATGATTAGAAGAGTTCTTTTCTGGAACAGAGCCACCTTATCACGATTATTAGGGGCACTGTGACAACACCTTCGGATTGTATATATATTTTTTATTCTTTCTCTTAGGTACACTACAATTTTGCCATTTCACGGCCTTCATTCTTTGTGTATATATCATTTCTTATTTTTAGTTAGCTCTATCGATTGTTGATTTATATATACGCAATGCTACTTTACACCAGTTACCTGCAACTTGCAAGTTTCTTTTCTTGCACAGGTCCCCATTTGGATTATTTTTTTCTTCACTTTCACCGCTTGATGTCTGCTGTATCAACTTTTTAAAAAAGATATAGATTGAAAAGGAAAATGTAAAGGTTTGGACTTGCAACTTAATGGCTGTAGACTGCCGCTACACTTGTAGCTAATAGGTTTTATTAATCTAATAAAAGGTCCTTCATTCTATGTATTTCAATTCAAAACCCTATCCTATCCGGCATTGGATGGGTTACCAATTTCCAGAACAATAATTTTGAGATAAAATACTAAAAGGACAAAGATGCTTTTTCCCAATGCTCGTCTTCTAAAGTCCTTTAAAAATTTAAGGTTAAAATTCAAATAAAATTTATCTAGCGTAAATCAAACGTGTATTGTGTTATATCTCATATATTTTATTTCTAGTACAATGAACCAAACATCTTCGGATACAAGTTATTATTTAATTCTCGCGTTATTTTCTGTCATTATAATTCTGGGATAACTTATTGGGGTCGTCTAGTTATCAGGATATGAAGTCTACATACCCTAAAATATTCTAAACTGAAGGTTTATAACAATAAACGCAACCCAGGTCATAGGATCAAACACTTGAGGTGAGTTATGGCTTACTATATGACTACTCTTTTAATGATAGACGGTTGTGTGAGACCGATGTGATGATGTATGTTATATTATATGACCCTGTGAAGCAGCGGTTCTGTTTTCCGGCTGCATGACAGGTTTCAAATAGTCCTATTTATAGAGGAAACTCTAGAAAAATTTCTAAAAAATTCCCAGAGTTAGAATCTTCATATATGTCACCCCTACATTCGAGAACAAATGTTCTTAAAAGGTGAGGATGTTACATCCCGTATTTTTTCGTACATTAAGTTGCGTCATAAGTTAGTCGACATAAGCTCGAAGGATAAGATTATCTTCGAGGTTAAAAGTGTTTATTCTATTTTTAACAAGTGATAAGTGAGTGTCGTCAAGGTTCGAGGTGAAACGATTCGAAGAGTACAAGTTTCATCAATGTAGTACCCCGAGCTTTTTTGGCTATGGTTTGAACCTCTCAACATATGTAAGGAGACTCGAGTCACGGAGAATTTTGGTCATATTCAAGTATGCAAATAAAGAGCCCATTATATAAAAAGATAAAGTTCCAAAATGATTTCAAACTTAAAAGTGTGACGATGATGATTTTGAATAATATTTTTATACGTGGCAAAAGTGGCTGTGTACTAGTTTTATATCAAATGATTATGATGTGGGGTATGGGAAGTGTGTTAAAAGTGATTCGTATTTAAGTAAATTGAGATCAAGAAATTAATTAAGATTATTGGATAAATATTATATAGACAAAATCAAGTAGATTATTGACAAGTGGCAGCCAACGGCATATCTATACATACACAAGTTTAAATGATGATAAGATAAAGGTCTACTAAATATATACACGTGTAAATGGGATTTTGATAACAAATCAAATGGGTATTCTATTAATGACATGTGTAAGTGGTTAAAGGCGCCTTTTATAATATTTTACTACTTTGTTGGCTTCCTCTATATATATAGAAGGTGCTGCACATTAGTATTATATATACATAGAGTATATACATTTTCTCCATCTTAAAATGGAGAAAATGTCCGCATGGCAATTGGTTCGAAACTGGAAGATGATTACTATTATCCCAAGCAAGGGACATCTTGGTTCTATTTTCAAATGGGACCAGAAGAGCCTGAGATGGTAGGAGAAGAGCAGGAACTTTTGTGCTACATGTCCGAGCGGTATTAGAAGGGAAACCACAGGAGCATGTTGGACAAAGAATAATAGATTCATTGAAGAAGGCAGAGAAAGATACACAACATCTAGGGCTTTCTCTTTTTGGTTGGGTGATGTTGCCTACAACTTGCTAGCTTGCAAATACTGTTGTATCGCTAGAATCAGGAAACTGGCTGGGGCTTACACGGACTGGAGATCCTCATTTATAATCTAGATTCAGTCTGCCTTCAATCTTCTAATTCTAAGGAGGAGTGAACGAGGAGCGATTAAGATTCGGAGGCATTTTAAAGACGTTTATTTGGAATGCTGAAGCAGACTTGCTAAGGGTCTATGGCAGATGGCAAGATCGTCCCATTTCGGCAACAGAAAGGCATCATCCCCAACTGTGTCATTGCTCTTTTCCAGAGGTAAATCGATTATTGTTGGCCTTCTCTCACAGTTCATTCCATTGGAGAAGTCAAGGCTATGATAAAATTTTCCCTGTGGCCCGAAAACGCAATCAGAAGTATCAAGAACAGAGGGTATACGCTTTTAAGCAGCAATTAGAGTTTGGTTAAGTTTTTTTAAAAGTGTTTTTAAGTAAATTTAACTCAAAAGTACTTTATAAAAAAATACTTTTTGGGAAGCTATATTTTCTGCTTCACAAAAACTGCTTCTATTTTTACTCAAAAAGTATTTTTAATTTCTTCTAAAAGCTTAGTCAAATACCTTAACTTTGGAGAAAAGTATTTTTGGCCCAAAAAAATACTTTTGGCAAAAAAAAGTACCTCAAATAGGCTATTAGCTTCATACTCTATAACAGTCATGGTATCCTAGCGTAGTGCTCGACCTGACATTCCATATCATCGTGTATACTAAATGGAATGAACATGTCCATAAACATGAGTTAAAACTCTAACCAAGTGATAAGAGGTAACCCTACTCGTCTATCTCTCTGAATCGAAATTCACCACGACTCTACAGATCCTAAAAATTAGAAAGTAGCAAACTTCATACCACAAGTCTATTTCAACACCAACGTAATCAGTATCTTCTCATCATGCTCAATGAATTTCTGAGGCTCTATAAAAGTTGGTATAATATCATACTCTGCTGGCTTAAGACTCGTGAAAGCTCTAAGCTCTTTGGATTGCCCTATCATTGTTACTTTGCTAAATAACCTTCTTAGGGACCATCTCATATGGTGTTTGTATTTGTAAAGTAGCCCGATGAACTGTAAGCCATCCTGAATAGGTACCAATTTCTCCAGCACATTCAACAATCTAGCCTTTACCTCTGTAGGTAAGAAAATAGTAGGTACCACAGCTGGTAGTAGTGGTGGAACATCCTAAATCGCTCTGGCACAAGAGCTTGGAGCTAGGCTCCATTCACAATTTCAAGTTGAAGAGCGGCATGTGCAGGTGCATTTGATTGTCCAACAGAGGAGGATGTGTGTGTCCTATTTATCTGCGAAAGAAATTTTATAAAGTCAAACTTGATTCATCTCAATGCATGTCAAAGAATGAAAGAAGAAAAAATATCTTAAATGCTTAGTAGTCTCAAGAACAGTATGAGCGCCTATATGTCCATGAAGAAGACTGTACTAAATACTGTTCCATGATTCGGGATTTAAAATCTATGCTCTAATACCGACTTTGTTACATTCCAAACTGCCCCTAGACGTGATTAACACCTAACTACCACGACTTGTCAGCTAAACCAGTTTTTATACACTTAACCTTAACTAAACCATTGAGAGAAATATAGGTGCAAGTCCAAATACATTAATAATAATTAAATAGGAATGTAATTATCCAAATAAATTCATAAATAAATTATAAATACTAATAATGAATAAATTAAAAGATCACGGAGCATCTAATAGAATGAGTTTAACTATCGGGAATGCAAATCCCTAAAAAAAATAGCATAAAATAGATAAAGCTGGAATAACGGACTCCACGAGCATTGTGGAAGTTTACCTCAGCTACAGAATTCACTCGAACGAATTCATCATCCATTAGCTTCGTATTCAACAACAATATCTACATGGACAGGCAGGTAATGAGTGAGCTATACATAACAATAACCCAGTAAAATACTCAACTCACCACTTTGAATACTCCTAGAATAAGTGTTAGGAAATACAAACTCACAACATTATGCGTGATACAATAAACACAATAGTTATATCACAACACGATATATAGGTATCAATAAAGGTAAGGAGGATTAATGTCACGATTCAAAATCCCACCAATAGTCATTATGGCCTAACCTGCTTTCTAGGCACGCCAACACTCAACAACTATAATAGAATCCATTTATTAAGGCATTAACTGAGGTGTGATATAAATAACAAGCGAAATATGTCTCAAAATATCATCAAAGTACATAAATCACAGACGTGATCTAAACACAATCAAAATTGTCTCATAGCTCTCCCAAGACCCGCTGTCACAATGTCACAAGAATCTAACAAGCATATATAGTCTCAATGGAATAATAACATTCGTCCGGGAAAAAAAAGACAGAACTAGAAAATCAGGGGAAGGGAACTCCATGTGCTGCGGATCGGATCAAGGAAGCAACTTATCACGAAGTCTCCAATAAATACTCCTACTCAACTTGATGGGTACCGCTATTACTTGCCTCAGAACCTACACAAAATATACAAAAGTGTAATATGAGTATAAAATCACGGTAGTCAGTAAGTATCAAATCTAGTCTCGAAGAAGTAGTAATGAGGGGTCGACTCTGACACTTACTAATAGTCCAATAAACATGTGGAAGTATAATTTGAATATGAAATAAGGCATGATATCATCAATCAAATCTAACAGTAGAAGCACAGTAAATCTAGAATTTAGACATGCCTGTCAGACAAAGAGATAGAATACTATATCAGTTATCTCAATTCTTTTCATAATCATGATATAAATCAGTCAATTTATATATATATATATATATATACACACACACACACACATACACACACACACACATACATATACACATACATATAAGAGCCACCGCATGAGTGTAGGATGTGAATGCATGCTCATGATTCAATGCCAATACCTCACTGCACAAATTTATATACCTGATACTGACCAAGTGTCCAAACTAGCACCAATTTTGGTGCTTGCGCTCACAAGGCCCAAAGTAACATGGGTAATTACTTGACCCCTGAGGGACGGATCTATAACTAAACATTGTTGCGGCATGCAACCCGATCCACTATTAATACTATTGCATCGTGCAATCCGATCTAATAATATTACCGTTACGACGTGCAACCCAATCCAATCATAATACCATTGAAGCGTGCAACCCAATCCAATCATAATACCATCAATAATCAATATCCACTCACGATGCCCTTGGTGCCAAAATTCTCAATTTTTTTCATATCCAACTCTCTCACTTATACATATGTGTATGAGATGATACGATTAAGAGGCACCGCAACACCACGATAGAAATACGGATAAATGCTCACATGGCTAAAAGGTGGCTATAGCTAATCATATAATTCAATTTATCATAACAATTTAATGAGAAATTTCAACATTGATGAGTATAGTCATAATATTTAACATGAGTAAATTAAGTCATTTAACCACCAAATTACGAGTCAAATAAGAGAAGAATATGACTACGGTTTAATAAGAAAGCTTAATATGACAAAATAATCCTTTATGTTTGATTCACAAGTCATAACCTTAAGCATGCTTCTAAGCTATAATTATGAGTCATCACATAGTCATAAAATTAATGAAACATGGATAACAAAATCACGTAATTCAAATAAGTCATATTATAAGTCAATCTCTATCGGATATGGTCATAACCCAATTGTGCAAATACGCTCATCACCTCATATATGTGTGGCTCATAAATCAAGCAACAAGCAACAAGAAACAAATACATCACTTACTATAAAAAAAAAAAGGGGAATAAATTACGGAGGTTTATTTGCGGAGGGTATAAGTAACCTCCTAAATATGCAATAAATTTTGCGGCAATTTGTTATCCCCCACAAAATATACAATTTAAGGGGGTTATAACTTCCGCAACCCTAAAAAAGAAGCGACTAATTTATTTCACTCCCTCCCTTTCTCTCTCCGCAGGAAATCACAATCTCTTCAAATTGAAATTCTCTCTCTACAGGTATTCTGATTTTGGATATATTGTTTATTTATGTCAGATGCTTTTGGATTCAGCCATTGAATCCTCTCGTGTACCGTTACACCCATTTGATGAACAAGATATTTTTTCAGCCATTGTGGTATTTTAGGAACAAGATATTTTTTACCAGTTGAAATCAATTCACGTTGGTTGTGGGATTAACATGAGGTTTAACCTTTCTACCAACTGCTTGTTGTAAATAGTGGAATCGTGATTAGATAATGAATATTTCATACAGTTCCCCAACTACTTCTTATGTTAGATGCTTTTTGATTGGTACCAGATTTTTCCTTTCTTCATTGTTAATTGAATTATTTTTTTTAATAGTTGTGAAAATTTTCGAAAATTTATATGCACTTGTGCATGCACATATGATAAATCATAAGAAACGTTTTACTTTTTTGCTTATTCTTCACTGGAAAATTAGTTAACTTTGCCCAAGTTCTAAGGATTTGAAGTCTAGTAATTTTTTTTTCCTTACAATCAATTTGCATTTTTTTCTTTACTTTTGGTTGATCCTACAAAAATCTAAAACCACATTTATTATTTAGCGTTTTGACATTAATATTACCCTGTTTGTCTGGGTATGATACTTTAAAAGTTTGGCCACCTCCTTTTACTGTTTAGGGTTTCTTTTTCTATTTTTTATTTTATTGTTTCGAGTAAGTAATTTAGATAATTTAAATTGCATGATGGAAAATCTAGTTCAGGCTGGTTTCTTCTATTTCTGGGTTTTTGAATTTGATTATAGGCACAACATTTTACTTAACATGTAAGAATTATTGACTTTTACTTTTCTCTCAATGAGTTTGGTTCGAAAAATAAAAACTGAAAAGTTCTCTATATTTGTAATTCTGCTTTGTGTACGTTTTCAGTTAGTCAAATATTTTTCGTTTCGAGTATAATTTTTGTTGTTTTGATCAAATAGGACATAGAGGCTGATTTATCAGAAAATATAGTTGAAGGTTTTGGAATTATGTTGGGTATCGGAGGTAAGAAATTTATTTTTGTATGTTTCAATTCTTTTTTAAGTATTTTTTGTTCCTTCAAGTTGTTTAGAAATGTGTAAGTCGTTAGTTCTCAAATAACTTTAGATATAGAAATAGTTCCTTCATATACTGTAAGTTGTTTAAGTCAATAAATAACTTCAGATACACTTATAAATAGTGTTGGACAAGAGTTGCTCCATATTTCTGCTTCTTTTATTCCTGATCTGTAGGAGTTTTCCAAAATTTATATCTTCTATGAGATTTCTGTATTTATAGGCCACGTATTTTTCTTATGCAGTAAAGGGATTTAAATAACAGATTCTTTATATTTGAATATTTAGAAATCCAAGGAACACCACTGAATATTTGCTTGGTTTAAATCAATTCTTAGATTTTGCATTTGCTAATGTTGTAGGAGACAAAATCAAATGTCCTTGTCCAAAATGTGGATTCGCAAAGTGGCAGATTAGAGATATAGTGCTTGATCATTTGATTTGCAAACCATTCCCTTAACATTATGTCACTTGGAGTATTCATGGTGAAAGGAATGTGTTGCCTAATTCTAGGAACATTGAGATTATACAAAATACATTACCTTCTGAAGATCCTGTAGAATTACTGATCAATGAAGCATTTGGGGGCCTAAGGCACGATGGGGTCGATGTAGGTCCATCACAAATAGTGGGTGGTGAAGAAAGGTTTAACTGATGAGCCTACTTCAATGACAAAGACTTTTTCGAGTTGCTTAGAGATGGAAGTCAAGAATTGTATGAAGGGTCCAAGTACTCAAAACTAGAAATTTTATTAAAATTGTATTACCTAAAATGTTTTGTCTGGGCTAAGTGACAAGGGAATGATCATGATACAAGATTTGTTGAGGAACGCATTTACATTTGCAAGGATCCCTGATTCTTTTATGAGGCCAAAAAAATCATTAGTAAGCTTTGTCTTGATTATATCAAGATAGATGCTTGTCCAAATGATTGTATGTTATTTTGGGGGAATGATGCTAATGAGAAACATGCAAGTATTGTCCCACTTCTAGGTGGAAGCCTAACAAGAAGAGAAATGAAAATCTTGTGTCTGCTACAAGTAAGAAGAAAACCAAAAAGAAAACTAAGAAGCCTGCAAAATATATGAGATGGAATGCTGAGGATGGTAAAAGAGATGGAATCATGAGGCACCCTAGAGATGGTGAGACATGGAAGAGGTTTGATATAATTTTTCCTGATTTTGCTTTTGTCCTCGAAATGTTCAGCTAGGTCTAGCTAGTGATGGCTTCAATTCTTTTGGCACGATAAGTACTAATTATAGCATTTGGTCAGTTGTTTTAGTTCCATACAACCTTCCTCCTTGGTTGTGTATGAAACAACCAAATTTTATTCTCTCAATGATCATTCCCGGTCCATGGAAAATAGCACAGATGTTTACCTACAACCTCTTATTAAGGAGTTGAATGAGTTGTTGGGTGAGGGTGTCGAAACTTTTGATTCATCAAAGAAAGAGATGTTTAGATTGCGAGTAGCTCTTATGTGGACAATTAGTGACTTTCCTGGACTCGATATTTTATCTGGCTGGAACTCACATACTGGTTTAGTATGTTCCACTTGTAATTTTGATGCAGAACCTTGTCAGCTTCGCCATAGTAGAAAGTGGTGCTTTATTGGTATCATAGATTTTTAGCAAGAAATTATAAATTTAGATTGATGAGGCATCGCTTTGATGGAAATGTGGAGGAAAGAAACCCACCAAAAAAGTTATTCGGATCTGATATTTTGCGACAAGTGAAAGATATTGATGTTATTTGGAAAACTGGCTGAGTTGAATGAGAGAAGGAAAAGATCTAGTCAAAAAAATATTGGGCAAGGTGCAGCGCAACAATGGAGGAAAAAAAAACATATTCTTTAATCCTCCATATTGGGAATTCAACTCGTTGCGCCACAATTTAGACGTTATACACATCGAAAAGAATGTTTGACAATATTATATATTCATTGCTCAATGATAAAGACAAGTCAAAAGATAATATTAAGGCACGAAAAGATTTACAAGATATGGGTATAAGGCGTGATCTTTGGCCTGATGAGAATGATGATTGCCGGCTTGCTGTGTTTACCATTCCAAAGGAAAGAAAGTGGCCTTCCTCACAAGTTTAAAGAATATTTCAGTGCCAAATGGTTACTCGAGTAATATTTCTGATTGCATTGATCCGGGCCAAAGGAGAATCTTTGGATTAAAGAATCATGATTCTCACATCATTATGGAATAATTGCTACCAATAGCAATTCACAATGTGGTGCCAAAGGAGGTTGTTGCAGTCTTAGTAGAGCTTTTAGAGAACTTTTTCTTAAAAGTTTGAGTTTGGCGGATCTTGAAAAGTTACAAGATCGCATTGTGCTCACACTTCGCCACTTGAAGATATTATTCCCATCATCGTTCTTTACTGTAATGGTTCATTTAACTGTCCATCTAGTAGATGATGCAATACAAGGTGGTCTGGTACATTACAGGTGGATGTATTTTGTTGAAATGTAAAATATTTCTTATTCGGAATTTTGATATATGTTATATTAATTCAAGTTAAGTGCTTGTTCTAAACCTGTTTTATTTTATGTTATAGATTGTTAGGTCATTTTAAGTCCCTCGTAGGGAATAAGGCACAACCAGAAGGTTCCATAACTGAAGGTTACATTGTTGAAGAAGCTCTAACTTTTTGTTCTCGTTACTTTGAGGGGATTGAGTTAAGGCTAAATAGGCCTAGACGTGCAAATGATGAACCAAATCTTAGTGAGGCTTCTGAAATGTCCTCTATCTTCCCTCCACAAGGTAAACCAGTTAGAAGCTCCTCAATATTCCCCTTGACTCCATTCGTGAAGACGCACATTCATAGATATGTGTTATTTAATTGTGCAACAGTGAAGCCATTTATTGAGTAAGTAAATAAAATTGATATGAATAACGGCAAAAGTTTAGAGTTAAATTAATTAAAATTGATATAGTTAGCTCCTTTGAAGTGAGTTTAGGGATCACATAAGAAAGAGCGCAAGAGGATGGAGACCTTTACCATCAGATTTAGAGAGGAAGGTTAATAGAGAGTTTCCTGATTGGTTCTCAAAGGGGGTGAGTGCACGGTATAATAATATTTGCTTTGAGTAGCTATTCTCCTTGGATTTAATATGCTTGACTAAAATAAGTTTGTTATTATTAGATTATGAACCCAGAAATTGTAGACACCGTCTCTACTGATCTGAAGTTCCTAGCACGAGGTCCAACGCCAGATGCTAGAAGTTTCATTGCTTATAACGTCAATGGATTAAAATTTCGAGTTTTGCCTAGAGATCAAGGATTAAAAACTCAAAATAGTTGAGTTTTTCTTACCTCTGACACCTCTTGTGTTGCATCTAGTGCTGATAGAAGTGCAAGGCTAGCAGCATTGCCGTACTATGGGAAGTTAGAAGATATTATTGAACTTAATTATTATCTATTCACGATTGTGCTCTTCAAATGGTAGTGGGCTGACATTACTCGTGATAGAGGGTTCAAAAAAGATGCTTGAAATTTTAATTGTGTCAATTTTTCTTGATTGATTCATATTGGTGATCGTGAGGATGATGATCCTTACATTGAAGCATCTCAAGCAAATATGGTTTACTATGTTGATGATGAAACTGATAAAGAATGAAGTGTGGCTGTACATCTAAAGCGGAGAGATTAATTTGATATGGGAGAGGTTGATGAAAATGAATTATATGAGAATCAACCATACCACAACAAGAACTTGAACAATTTTTTGATGCTGCTTATGAGAATATCCAAATTGCAATAGATGTGCATATGTCTGAATAAGCATGTCAATTTTTGTGTATCTTTGTTTGTTTATTTTTTTCTTCTATATCTATATATATATATATGCTTTATTTTTTATTTTGTTTTCTATCACTTATTAATTTTTTTGTTGATCGTAGATATGCCGAAGACCAAATGTTTCCAGAACCTGCAAAAGTCAGTCCACTCAGTGCCCCCTACACAACCTATTGATGCGACATAAGATATGACATCACAATTGGGTCCTTCATTCCGGACTACATCTCTGCCACTCCTTCATTTGAGGCAACATCACTACCATCTCCTTTATTTCAAGCCACAAGACAGCAAACAACTTCATTTTAGGCCACAACAGTGTCTACTCCTTCATTTCAGGCCATAAGACAGCAAAATCTCTCATTTCAGGCCATGAGGCAGAAACTCCTCCCACAGCCGATTTTTTCATTTCAGGCGACATCACTACCAACTCTTTCATTTCAAGCCACAAGACAGCAAACCGCTTCATTTCAGGCCACAACACTACCAACTCCTTCATTTCAGGCCACAAGACAGCAAACTTTTAGTTAGTTGGAAAGTTAAAGGTTTAAAAGGTTGAAAAGTTTGACTGAGAGTTGACTTTATTGATATTAAGTTTGGATTTTGGTTTTGGGAGTTGGAATAGGTTCGTTTTTGTTATTTGGGACTAGTGTGCAAAATTTGATGTCATTTGGAGCTCATTTGATATGGTTCGATATAAGTTTTAGAAGGTGAAAGCTCATTAATTTCATTAGACTTGAATTGGAGTGTGATTCGTAATTTTAATGTTATTTGATGTGATTTGAGGCTTCGAGTAAGTTTGTAATGTGTTTTAGGACTGATTGGTGCATTTGGAAGGGGTTTCGGGGGCTCAGTTGTGATTCAGATAAGTTGCAAACCATGTTTAGACTAAGTGGAATTGCTGAAGGAAATTTGTCTTCTGGTGTTTTCGCAGGTGCGACCTACGGTGTGCAAATGCGAGGTTGGCTTGTTTGGGGAGAGGTCGCAGCTGTGCCAGGTTTTTTGCAGAAGCGGATGTGCTTCTACAAGTGAGGGTTCGCATGAGCGAAGTTTGGATGGAGCTGGGAGAAGCACAGGTGCGAGGTAATTTCCGCATCTGCGAGTCCGCAGATGTAGGCAAGTGAGCGCAGAAGCGAGAGTGGTCGGAGGCCTAGAAATCCGCAGATGCGGAGTATGGATTGCAAAAGCGATCCCGCATGCGCGGTAAGGGGGACCGCAGGTGCACAAGTGTGGAACTTAATTGATTTTTGCATAAGCAGAATTTGAATCGCCAATGTAGCGTCGCAAGTGCGACCAATTTAGTCGCAGGTACAAGAATCACTGAGCAGATGTTAAAAACGAGGATTTTGGTCATTTTTTTCATTTTGGACTTGTGGAGCTCGGCTAAGGGAGAGTTTTGGGAGACTTCTTGTTCCAATTGAAGAGGTACGTGAAGTTTAATCACTTTTGATGTTAGATATTGATTGCCAATTGATTATTCTACTTAATGTATGTGAATTTGAAGTGAGAACTGGGATTTTAGACTATGTTTTGGAGAGTGAGATTTGGTGATTTAGGGGTCGATTTGTGGATGAAATTATATGAAATTAGTATGGTTGGACTCGTAATTGAATGGGTGTTCAGAATTTGTGAATTTTTTTGGGTTCCAGGGTGCGGGCCCGGGGTTGACTTTGCATATTTGATTCAAGACTTTAGCTTTATCCTTTGGGATTGTTTTCTATCGCTATTATTGATGGTATTAAGTTGCTTTGACTAGATTCGAGTCGCTTTGAGGCCGATTTGTGAAGCAAGGGCTTGTTGAAGTATTAAGTTACGCGTTTTGAGGTAAGTAACATTTCTAAACTTGGAATTGAGGAAAATTATCCATGGGAACCATGTTATTTTTGATGTGTTAGGGGTGACACACATGCTATATGACGGTCGTGTGGGCGTGCATCGGGGTAATCATGATCCGGGTTGACTTTTGGACTATGTTGCTATTATATCTTGTTTTATTCGTGTTTTTCCTACTTGTTAGATTAACTGTGCGATGATTCATGTTAGAAATCATATTTAGGTTATGTGGTTATCTAATTGAGACTTGATGAGGCTATATTTGTTGTTTTGGGTTGTTTGACTCAAGTTTAATTATACACTAAGTCATATTCTTCATTTGGATATTATATCTCAATCTCTGTTCATTATTCATTGTTACATCACATGTTATCATTTGTTTTTTCATATATGGTGTTGTTGGGCAGAGTGATATAAGATTGTGGGCCCTTGAGACTTGAGAGGTTAATGACTGAGGTGGGCCTTAGAGCCGTGTTGAGAGTGTTATTTGGATCGGGATGCACGTCGAAGCAGGCGGTGTTTGCTTTATTATTTGGATTGGCCTGCACGTCGCAGCAGGTCATATTGGTTTTTGATTAGCGCTTGGGCAGGATCCGCCCCTCTGGAGTCTAACATACCAGCAATGAGTGCATGCATAGTGATATACATATATGTGCTTTGGTGAGGGAAATTTATGCCAGGCACCCGTACAATGCTGAGTGATTATGTGTGTGTGATGAAGTAGGCATTAAAGACAGGAAGCTTGAGTATGTTGAGAATGAGAGCACTTAGGGATACCACTGCAAAATCATTCATTTATCTCGTGCAGCAGAGAGGTCAGGTTGTGACTTCGACACTAGTTACTATACCACCCGCTCAGGTAGCTCGAGGTGGGACTCAGGCAGTTCGAGGTTGCCCCAGAGGGGGAGGTCGATCAAGTGGTGGTATGCTCGATGATATGCTTTTCCGCTAGGTTAGAGGCAGTTGCTTTCAATGATGTGATCACAGGTATCGTCTTAGTGTGCTATAGGGATGCTTCAGTATTGTTTGACCCTGGTTCTATTTATTCATATGTATCATCATATTTTGCTCATTATTTGGATATGCCTCGTGAGTCTTTAGTTATTCTTGTTGATATATCTACGTCAGTGGGTGATTCCATTATTGTGGATCGCGTATATCGGTCATGTGTGGTGATTATTGTGGGCTGTGATACCAGAGTTAATCTTTTATTGCTTAGCATGGTTGATTTTGACATGATTTTGAGCATGGACTGGTTGTCGCCATGTCACACTATTCTTGATTGTCACGTTAAGACCGTGACGTTGGCGATGCCGGGGGTACCGAGGTTGGAGTGGAGAGGCTCTCCAGATTATGTTCCTAGTAGAGTGATTTCACATTTGAAGGCTCAATGGATGGTCGAGAAGGGATGTTTAGCATATTTGGCGTTCGTGAGGGATATTAGTGCTGAACTCCTACCATTGAGTCCGTTTCGGTAGTAAGAGACTTCCTAGATGTATTTCCAGCAGAACTGTCGGGCATGCCACTCGGTAGGGACATTGATTTCGGTATTGACATGGTACCGGACACTCAGCCCATCTCTATATCACCAGATCGCATGGCACCTATTGATTTAAAGGAGTTGAAGGAGCAGTTGCAGGAATTACTTGATAAGGGCTTCATCAGGCCTATTGTTTCACCTTGGGGTACATCGATTCTATTTGTGAAAAGGAAGGATGGTACTATCAGGATGTGTATTGATTGCAGGCAGTTGAATAAGGTCATTATTAAGAACAGGTACTCACTATCGCGCATTGATGATTTATTTGATCAACTTTTAAGTGTCAGAGTATTTTCAAAGATTGATTTGAGGTCTGGGTATCATCAGTTGAAAATTCGGGATTCAGATATTCTGAAGACGGCTTTCAGGACCCGTTATGGTCACTACGAGTTTTTGGTGATGTCTTTTGGGTTGACCAATGCCCCAACCGCCTTTATGCACTTGATGAACAATGTGTTCCAGCCATATCTTGATTCTATCGTCATCGTATTTATTGATGATATATTGGTGTACTCACGTAGATAGGAGGATCATGAGTAGCATTTGAGGATCGTACTCTAGACTTTGAGGGAGAAGAAGTTATATGCTAAATTCTCCAAGTGTGAGTTTCAGCTTGATTTGGTGGCATTCTTGGGCCACGTGGTGTCTAGTGAGGGGATTAAGGTGGATCCGAAGAAGATTGAGGCAGTTTAGAGTTGGCCTAGACCGTCTTTAGCTACAAAAATTCAGAGCTTCTTAGGTTTGGCAGGTTATTATCGATGTTTTGTGGAGGGTTTCTCGTCCGTTGTTGTACTTTTGACTAGATTGACCTAGAAGGGTAATCTTTTAGATGATATAAGGAGTGTGAGGCGAGCTATCAGAAACTCAAGACTGCATTAACTATAGCTCCAGTTTTAGTGTTGCCTACAGGTTTGTGGTATTACACCGTGTATTGTGATGCGTTGCGTATTGGGCTTGGCCCGATGTTGATGCAGGACGGTAGGGTGATTGCCTACGCGCCTCGACAGTTGAAAGTTCATGAGAAATGTGCATGACTTAGTGTTGGTTGCCATTGTTCCCGCACTGAAGATTTGGAGGCACTATCTATACAACGTTCTATGTGAGGTATATACCTACCATCAGAGTCTCCAGCACATGTTCAACCAGAAGGATCTTAATTTGCGACAGTAGAGATGGTTAGAGCTAGACTATGATATCACTATATTATATCATTTGGGACAGGCCAATGTGGTGGTTGATGCATTGAGTATGAAGGGTGAGAGTATGAGTAGCTTGGCATATTTATCGGTAGTAGAGAGGCCATTAGACATGGATGTTTAGGCTTTGGTCAATTAGTTTGTAAGATTGGATGTTTCGAAGCCTAGTCGGGTTCTTGGTTGCGTTGTGGCTCAGTCATCGTTGTTGGAGCATATCAAGGCTCGCCAGTTTGATGATCCTCACTTGATGGTGTTGAGGTACACGATTCAGTGGGGTGGTGCGAAGGAGATTGTGATTGTGATTGGGGATGATGATGGTGTTATGTGGATTCGAGGCCGGAATGTGTTACAAATGTTGATAGGTTGAGAGATTTTATCCTTAAGAAGGCTCACAGCTCGCGCTGTTCCATTCACCTAGGTGTCACGAAGATGCACCCTGACTTGAAACAATACTATTGGTGGTGGAGGATGAAGAAAGTTATTGTTGCTTATGTTTCTCGGTGGTGAATTTTCAACAAGTGAAGTATGAACATCAGAAAACGGGAGGGTTGACTTAAAGATTGGAGATACTGGAGTGGAAGTGGGAGCGCGTCACTATGGATTTTGTGGTAGGCTTGCCACGGACCTTGAAGCAATACGACGCAGTCTGGGTTATTGTGGACCGGTTGACTAAGTCTACACACTTTATTTCGGTGGTGACTTCCTATTCTTTAGAGTGGCTGGCTCAAATTTCCATCTAGGAGATTATCCGCTTGCATGATGTGCTCATTTCATTTATTTCTAGCAAAGGAACGCAGTTCATATCGTAGTTTTTGAGAGCAGTGCAGCGAGAGTTGGGCACACGTGTAGAGTTGAGTACAACATTCCATCCTTAGATGCACGGACATCTGAGCGACAGGTGTTGAAGGATATGTTACATGCCTGCGTTATGAATTTCGGGGGCTGATGGGATCAGTTTCTTCCGTTGGCAGAGTTCGCCTACTACGACATCTACCAGTCGAGTGTCCAGATGGCTCCTTATGGGGCCTTATTTGGGTGGAGATGTATTCTCCAGTTGGTTGGTTTGAGCCTACAGAGGCTAGGTTGTTGGGAAATGGGCACTGCTTTGGTCCGTGATGCCTTCGAAAAGGTGAAGTTGATTCAGGAGCAGCTCTACACAACACAGTCTAGACAAAAGCGTTATGCAGTTAGGAAGGTTTGTGATGTTTTATATATGGTGGGTAAGAAGTTTTTTCTTAGAGTTTCACCCGTGAAGGGTGTGATGAGGTTCGAGAAGAGGGGAAAGTTAAGCCCTCGGTATATTGGTCTTTTGAGGTGCTTAAAAGGATTGGAGAGGTGGCCTATAGACTTGCATTGCCACCTAATCTATTAGGTGTCCATCTAGTGTTTCATATTTCTATGCTCCGAAAATATTATGGTGATCCATTGCATGTTTTGGACTTCAGCATAGTGTAGCCGGACGGGGATTTGACTTTTGATGTGGAGCTGGTGGCCATTTGAGCCGATAGGTTCGCAAGTTGAGGTGAAAGAATATAGCGTCAGTGAAGGTGCAATGGAGAGGTCAGCCATTCGAGGAGACCGAGCAGGAGATGTGGAGCAGATATGCACACCTAATTGAGACTCCAAGTACGATTCTAGACCCGTTCGAGGATGAACGTTTGTTTAAGAGGGGAGAATGTAACGATCTGGCCGATCATTTTGTGTATCGTAGCCCCGTTACCCTATTTATTGCCTCTTTCATGTTCAATTCTGGTTATGTGACTTGGCGGGGTGGTTAGACTGATTTCAGAGTGAATTGGGACGCTTAGTCCCAATTAAGTTGAAAGAGTTGATCGAAATTTGATTTTTGTGTAGAAGAATCCGGAATGGAAGTTGGGTGGTGCCAATAACTTCGTATGGTAATTTTGGACTTAGGCCTATGTCCGGATGTTGGTTTGGAGGTTTGTATGTTGAGGATTTTTGGCGAAAGTTGGAAAGTTGAAGGTTTGGTAGGTTGAAAAGTTTGACCGAGAGTTGGATTTGTTGATATCAGGTTCGCATTTTGTTTTCAGGAGTTGGAATAGATCTGTATGTCATTTGGGACTAGTGTGCAAAATTTGAGGTCATTCGGAGTTGTTTTGATATAGTTCGGCATAAGTTTTAGAAGTTAAAAGTTCATTAGACTTAGTGGAATTGCCGAAGGAAATTTGTGTTCTGGTGTTTTCGCACTTGCAGTGGGATTGGCTGCAGGTGAGTCCAACTGTGCACAGATGCGAGGTTGGCTTGGCTGGGGCGATGTCGTAGATGCGCAAGATTTTCTGCAGAAGCGGATGCCCTTCTGCAAGAGTCCGCAGGAGCGGAGTTTGGCTGGAGCTAGGAGAAGTGCAGGTGCAAGATAATTTCCGCATCTGCGAGTCCACAGATATAGGAAAGTGAGCAAAGAAGCGAGAGTGGGCGGAGGCCTAGGAATGCACAGATGTGGGGTATGGATCATAGAAGCGATCCTGCAGGCGCGGTAAGGGGGATCGCAGGTGCGAAAGTGCGGGACTTGAGGTGATTTTCGCAAAAGCAGAATTTGGGCTGCAAATATGGCATTGCAGATGAGACCAATTTAGCCGCAAGTGCGAGAATCCTGGGCAGATGTTAAAAACGAGGGTTTTGGTCATTTTTCTCATTTTGGACTTATGGAGCTCGGCTAAGGGCGATTTTTGGGAGACTTCTTGCCACAATTGAAGAGGTAACTGGAGTTTAATAACTTTTGATGTTAGATATTGATTACCCATTGATTATTAAACCTATTATATGTGAATTTGAAGTGAAAATTGGGGATTTTAGACTATGTTGTTGGAGAGTGAGATGTGGTAATTTAGGGGTGGATTTGTGAATGGAACTGGATGAAATTAGTATGGTTGGACTCGTAATTGAATGAGTGTTCGAAATTTATGAATTTTGTTTGGTTTTGGCGTACAGGCCTAGTTTATTTTTTGGGTTGACTTTGCATATTTGATTCGAGACTTTTGCTTTGTTATTTTAGATTGTTTCCTATGGCTATTATTTATGGTATTAAGTTACTTTGACTAGATTCGAGTCGCTTGGAGGCCGATTCGTGAGGCAAGGACTTGTTGGAGTATTGAGTTGCACATTTTGAGATAAGTAATATTTCTAAACTTGGGAACCATGTTATTTGTAATGTGTTGGGATGACTGGCGTGTGAGCGTACAACGGGGTAATCATGATCCGAGTTGAATGTTGGACTATGTTGTTATCATGTCTTGTTTTATCATGTTAGAAATCATATTTAGGCTATGTGGTTATCTGCTTAAGACTTGATGAGGCTATTTCTGTTGTTTTGGGTTATCTGTCTTAACTGTAATTATACACTCAGTCATGATTCTTCATTTGCATATCATATCTCAGTCTCTGTTTATCATTCATTGTTACGTTGTATATTATCATTGGTTTTCCATATGTGGTGCTTTTGGACTGAGTGATATGAGATTGTGAGCCCTTGAGACTTGAGAGGATGATGACTGAGGTGGGCCTTAGAGTCGCGTTGAGAGTGTTACTTGGATCGAGCTGCACGCCACAGTTGGCCGTATTGGCATTATTATTGGTATATATTATTGACATTATTATTATTATTATTATTGTTATTGTTATTGTTATTAGGTTGCACGCCGCAGAAGGTCATATTAGCTTTTGATTAGCACTTGGGCGGGATTCGCCCCCCCGGAGCCTGACATACCAGCAGTGAGCACAGGCGCAGTGATATACATACACATGCTTTAGTAGGGGGAATTTATGTCAGGCACCTGTACAGTGCTGAGTGATTTTGTGTGTGTGATGTAGTGGGCATTTGAGACAGGTAACTTGAGTATGCTGAGAGTGAGAGCACTTGGGGATACAACTGTGAAATCATTCATTTGACATGTAGACATAGAGAAGTATCATTCTTCATGGTAGCTGGTAAATGAAATGTCCTTATCAGTGTTGGGCTTGAATTGTTATACTTGAAAGCATGTCTAGAGTCCTGTATTGTGAACGAGCTGATTATGATAATTCCTTTGACTTATTTATTGTTACTGTCATCATCATATCTGTGTTGTCATTAATATTGGTTTCTGACTGTCTTCTTTTGAGCTCGTCACTGCATTCAACCCAAGGTTAGTTCTGTTACTTATTGAGTACATGAATCAGTTGTACTCATACTACACTCTGCACTTCGTGTGTAGATCTAAGAATTTAGACGTGATGGTGATTGCTAGAGCCGTGTTGGTACTAATATTTGGAGACTTCGAGGTAGCCGGTATGACGTCCGCAGACCTTGATTCTCTTTCCTTTATTTCCCTTAATATTGTTCCATTGTCCAGACAGTTGTACTAAGGATTTGGTTTATATTTTGATACTCATTAGTGCTCATGTAACCAGATTTTGGGAATGGTTGTAGCGGTATTGTTATTATTTTCATTAGATAATTATGATATTTTCGCGATTAAGTTTATTAAATCATGTTTATTCAAAAGCATAGTTATTATGTGGCTATTAGCTTGCCTAGCATGTAGTGTCAGGCGTCGTCGCGACTCCGGTAGGAGTTGGGTCGTGACACCCTGCAAGTCATAAAACATCAAAAAAACATACGGGAAACATCAAATACGGGAACGAGGCTCTAATACTCAAAATGATCGGTCAGGTCGTTACATTCTTCCCCTCTTAAATAAACGTTTATCCTCAAGTGGATTCAAAATCATACGTGGAACGTCGCAAATATGAGGATATCTGCTTGGCATATCATTCTCGGTCTCCTAAGTCGCTTCCTCGACCAGTTGATCTCTCCACTAGACTTTCATTGATGCAATCTCCTTTGACCTTAACTTCTAAACCTGCCTATCCAAAATGGTCATCGCCTCTTCTTCAGAAGCTAGTTTCTCATCAAACTGCACTTGATTGAAATCTAATAGATGTGACTTGTCTTCATAATACTTTCAAAGAATGGAAATATGAAATACCAGATGAACTAAACAAGCTAGGTGGCAAGGCAAGTCTGTAAATTACCTCACCAACTATCTCTAAAACCTCGAATGGACCAGTAAACCTAGGGCTCAACTTGCCCTTCTTTCCTAATCTCATCACACCCTTCATAGGTGAAACTCTATGAAGAATATTCTTACCTTCCATGAAAGACACATCACGAACCTTGTTATCAACAAAACGGTTCTGCCTGGACTAAGCTGTGCGGAGCCGCTCCTGAGTTAACTTTACCTTATCCAAAGCATCACGAACCAAATTTGTACCCAACAACTTATCCTTACCATACTCAAACAACCAATAAGAGAATGACATCATCTAGCATATAAAGCCTTATGTGAAGCCATCTAAAAACTGGACTAGTAACTGTTGTTGCAAGCAAACTCCGTTATTGGTAGAAACTGATCCCAATGCCTCCAAAATCAATAACGCAGGCCTTCAACATATCCTCAAGTATCTAAATCATTTTTTGGACTGGCTATCCGTCTATGGATGAGAAACGGTGCTAAGCTCCACCTGCATACCTAACTCTCGCTGAACAACTCTCCAAACTGCAGTCTTAAATGATAGAAACAGGCACTCTGTGCAGATGGCAATCTCTCTGATGTAGATCTGAGCCAACTTCTCTGAAGTGTTAGAAGTCATCACCGGAATGAAATGTGCAAACTTGGTCAATCTCTTCACAATACCCAAATAACATCAAACTTCCTCAAGGTCCATAGAAACCCCACTATAAAGTCTAGTAATGCGCTCTTACTTCTACTCCGGTATATCTTCTTCTGAAGTAAATCACCTGGTCTCTGATGCTCATACTAGACCCGCTGACAATTCAAACATTGTAAAAAAATGTCCAACGATGTCTTTCTTCATTCTTTACCACCAATAATGCTGTTTCAAGTCACGATACATCTTCGTAGCACCCAGAAGAATAGAATACCTTGACCAATGGGCCTCCTCAAGAATAAACTCCTTCAAACCATCCACATTAGGAACACATATCCAACCTAGGAGTCGCAATACACTGTTATCTCCAATTACCACCTCCTTAGCACCACCTTGAAACACTGTGTCCTTAAGGATAAGCAAATGGGGATCATCGTAAGGACGAGCCTTGATGCGCTCAAAGAAAAACGGCTACAATAACATAAGCAAGAACTCTGCTAGGCTTGAAAATATCCAATCTCACAAATCTATTAGCCAATGCTTGAACATCCATAGCCAAAGGCCTCTCCTCAGCTAGAATGAAGCCCAAACAACCCATACTCTCTGCCTTTCTACTCAAGGCGTCCGCTGCCACATTCTCCTTACTAAGATGATACAAGACATAATCTTTAAGCAACTCAAGCCATCTCTGCTGCCTCAAATTCAAATCTTTTGCTTGAACAAGTGCTAAAGACTTTGATGATTAGTGTAAACTTCACATGACACATCATACTAGTAGTGTCTCTAAATCTTGAGTGCATGCACAATAGCTGTCAACTCCAAATTATAAACTGGATATTTCTTCTCATGGGGCTTTAACTGTCGCGACGCATAAGAAATCACCTTGCCATCCTGCATCAACATCGTGCAAAGACCAACACATAAAGCATCACAATACATCGTGTATGGCCCTGATCCTGTGAGCAGCACCAATACTAGAGCTGTAGTTAAAGCAGTCTTGAGCTTTTGAAAGCTCTCTTCACATTCATCAGACCATCTAAAGGAACCCTCTTCTGAATCAACTTAGTCAATGGTGCTGCAACAGATGAAAACCCCTCCACAAAGCGTCGATAGTAGCCAGCCAAACCCACGAAACTCCTGATCTCTATAGCTTTAGAAGGTCTAAGCTAACCCTAAACCGCCTCATTCTTTTTAGTATCAACCTTGATACCATCACTAGACATCACGTGACCCAAGAATGCCACTAAATCCAATCAAAACTCATACTTGAAAAACTTAGCATACAACTTCTTCTCCCTCATAATATGAAGCACAATTCTAAAATACTTCTCGTGATCCTCCCTATTACGTGAATATACCAAGATATCATTAATGAATATAATGACAAAAGAATCCAAATATGGCTGGAATACAATGTTCATCAAATGCATGAAAGTTGTTGAGCATTAGTCAAACCAAAAGACTTCACCAAAAATTCATAACGAGTCCTGAAAGCCATCTTAAGGATGTCAGAAGTCCTAATCTTCACTTGATGGAAGTCCGATCTCAAATTCGAAAACACCCTGACACCCTGAAGTTGATCAAACAAATCATCAATACATGGTAATGGATAGTTGTTCTTGTTAGTGAACTTGTTCCACTACCGGTAATCAATGCACATTCTGATAGAACCATCCTTCTTCTTCACAAACAACACTGATGAATTCCAAGAAGAAACACTAGGCCTGATAAATCCCTTATCCAGCAACCTCCTGTAATTGCTCCTTCAATTCTTTCAACTCAGTTGGAGCATGAGATACGGTGGAATAGATATGGACTAAGTGTCCGTACCATATCAATACCAAAATCAATATCCCTATTGGATGGCATGCCTGGTAGGTTTGCAGGAAACACATCTAGAACTCGTTCACTTACGGCTGAATCAACAGTAAGAGTCGCAGCACTAGTATCTCTAATAATGACCAGCTATGCCAAACACCCCTTCTCAACCATCCGTTGAGCCTTCAGAAATGAGATCACCCTCAATCAAGAATATCATGATACGAAGATAGCCAATCTCTACCCAAAACCATATCAAAATCTATCATATTTAGCAATATAAAATCAACTCTAGTCCCATAACCCCCAATGTACACAAGACCGATATAAACAATCCAGCACAATAGATCACCAAGTGTTGTAGAGAAATGAACAAAAATATTAAGAGAACCGCGAAGTATATTCAAATAAGGAGCAAAATATGATGACATATATGAATAAGTGGATGTCGGATCAAACAATACAAAAGCAACCGGATCAAAAAATACAAAAGCATCTCTATGACAGACTGAAAACATAATGTGATCACAGGATCTAAGGACACCGCCTTGGGTATACTCTGAAAAGCATAGTGATGAGCTTGACCGCCACCGGTCTGACCTCCACCTACCTAGACCCTTCTTTTAGGGCGACCTCTAGCTGTATGGCCTCCCCTTCTAGCTAATTACGCAGGGGATGGAACAATGCGGGAAACACTAGCTAAGAAATCTACGGAGTTGCGCCCCTAACAAACCTGGGGCAATGCCTCCTCATGTGGCCAAAATCTTCACACTCATAGCAACCCTTAGCTGACTGAGGCTGTTGAATCTGTAAATATGCCCCTGATGACCTAAATACCCTCTAAAAGAACCTTGAATAGATGGAGCAAGGTACAAACTCACTAGGATAGAAAGATGATGGAACTAGAGTGCCAAAAGATGATCAAGCCACTGCTCCACGGGCTACATGCTGCGCAGAATAAGCTGGCCTATCATGATGGCCTCTACCAAACTGTCCCTTACCTCCAGATGAGGTACCACTGAATCTACCATAACGATGATGTCACGACCCAACCGGAGGGCCGCGACATGGCACCGGACCCTGCTCGCAGAGTGCCGGCGTACCCTTCATATCTGCTATCTTACTTTCTTTACTATTTAGATGGCCGGTGAATGCCCATATTCATAACAACAGTGATCATAATTAACTTGGACCTTCCAAGAACAACACATTTTATACACATATATCCACAGAAACACTGTATCATAATGTAGGCATACATATTCAACATACCACGGCCGACACGGCCATTGTGCAAAAGCTATACAACAGAATACATACGCTTGCCGACAAGGCAATTCAGCTGTACATAAGTCATCCCATTGTCTAAACATAATCCAATACCTGACTGTACACGTACATGGACCTACACTTATCTATGAGCCTCTACTGATACATACATCATACAACCTACGTCGGAACAGGGCCCCGACACGCCTAAAATGCCTATATAGAATGCATACCAAGGCTATAGCAAGTCCGAAGGATGAATCTTGCCAATATCTGCCGAACTGGATAGCCTACTGCGGTGGGGGAGCTCTGTCTATCAGTCTATCAAGACCTGTAGCACAACATGCAGCGTCCACAAATAAAGGACGTCAGTACGGATAAGGTACTGAGTATGTAAGACGGAAAACATAATATAAGAGCAATAATAAGCATCAGGATAAGAAACATATAACCTGTACCATCTGAACGCCTCTGAGGGCGGTTAACCATGACATGTTCGTCGTGCTTATACATATACACATAACCTTTCTAACATCATCATATTTATGTTCATTATCATTATCATCATCTTATACATACGCCTCTGTGGGCTTACCATTTTCATATACATTTATTATTATCATATACGTTTACATAGTCGTTACCTCATACAATTACATACGCCTCTGTGGGCTCGTCATCACCTTTGTACATCAACATATGACTCTGTGGGCTTATCATCATCATCATATCATAACATATCTTACCCGGCCGTATTAGGCTCGGTCATAACATACCTGACCTTCATTAGGCTCGGCCATAACATACCCGGCCTTCATTAGGCTCGGTCATAAGAATTAGATTACACATACATAATACATGCTCAACTTATGAAAATTTGTTCCAGACCCTTTTAGTGACATACGATTGTTATCCCCTTTACACTTGATTAAGAATATCTCTTTAACATGAACTTTATAAGACTCAGAACATACCAACAACATCGATATCATAAGAACAAGAGCAATCCTTCCATAGAGGGAAACAATATAAGCAACCCTAACTTCTAAGAGTAGACTATTCTTTTGGGGCTCGTTCATTATATTGTATTCAATAGGAGTCATGCAAAAGAAAGAACGGTATAGTCTTACATACCTGGTATATACTGCACCAGTTCTCAAGCTACGCAATGGCTACGATTCCTTAGTCTACAAATAAAGGACAATTTACCGTTACTTGCTAGGCGTCATAGCTTATCATTGATTGAAATCCCCTAATTTTGTATGGTGCTTCTTCACACCCTTCCTCCTCTAAATCTTATCAAACATAGTTATAACACATGTAGCTCATCTACAACACAAAATAACCATAACCCGTTCCATTTAGCAATAATTATCTTGAATTCATGGTTTCCAATCACCCTCCCCTGAGTCCTTACAGGCATGCAACAATATATCATGAATGGCCAAGGGAAAATTGCATGAAAGGGAGTGATAACTTACCTTGCATGTGAATTATCTAGCCTTCTTCTTTGATTCCTCAATTTCTAAGTCTCGCCCTCAATTTGGGTTTTGCAGAAGGAGGAAACTCAGCTAGGGTTTCTCTTTAGTTCTTCAATTTCTTGATTCCTTCTTCAATTTAGAGCTTGGAAGGGGAAGAAATTGGTTAGAGTTCGTGTGGGACTTTGAGAGGGGTCGTTGGGGGCCTTCTACTATGTTTAAGTTCAGAAAAATGAAGGAACGGGTTTGGACCCCTTTTATAAGTCTGTTAATAAGTGACACACGTGTCTGACATTTTCAGGTTTGCGATCGCATATTTGCCGCAAACATGACATGCGGTTCGCATTCTGGTCGCAAATCTCACCCAGTAATCTGTCATACTATGCGACGCAAGAGGGCCAGATTTACGGTTCGCATTTTCAACAATGCGATCGCATTCTGGTCGCATTCCTGACGTTGATTTCAGCCCAGAACTCTGCTTCATTATGCGACGGGGATGTCACATTTGCGGTCTACATTTGTGTTTTGCGGTCGCATACTGGCTGCATTTTTGACACAGATTTCTGCCCAGAAATCTATCTCAGTTTGCGATCTTGGTATTGGATATGCGGTCTGCATTTGTGGTTTGCGTTCGCATATCCAACTAAGCGACACCCTTGCTCTTTTCTTGACTTTTTGAACTGCTTTTCGGGTTCTTAGGCTCTTATATGTGAACTATCTAATGGTGTATTCTAATGTACAAATTTTCGGGTTGTAACAGACGAGGTATTTTATCTCTCACTATAGCCTTTCTCCCTTGACTACGAATACGCTTAATTATCCGAGCTATCTCCATCTCCTGATGGAAAGCAGTCCAAATCTCTAACTCTTTATCCATAGAAATTCTGCCATAATTCATACCCAAATAAATTGCCCTTTCTTCTGTGCCTCAGTGGGGATCAAGAAAGCAACATGACAAGACAACTTTGTGAATCTTGCCTCATACTCAGTCACAGTAATGTGATTTTACTGAAGTTTCTCAAACTGGCCTCTCAACTCATCTCTCCTGGTGTGAAGGATGTACCTCTCAAGAAACAACTATGAGAACTGAGTCCAAGTAAGAGGACATGAACCTGCTGGCCTATGAAGCTCATAAGTCTATCCCCATCTCTTGGCAGCCCCTCTCAACTGAATTTAGTGCAGTCCACTCCATTGGACTCTACCAAACCCAAATTGTGAAGCATCTGATGACATCTGTCTAGAAAATCCTGGCATCCTTTGAAGAGTAACCATGAAAGTGTGGAGGATGTAACCTCTAAAACTTCTCCATCCTCTTCTGCTCATCAGAAGACATAGCGGGGATAATCACAAGTATAGCTACTATGATAGGATGCTCTTCGATAACTAGCAGTACTCTCAACATCTAAAACATCGCGTTCACGCTCCGAGTACGAGTAGCTAAGGTCTGAACTCCCCCTTCAGCCTGAGATGTGGCAGGAGCCACTAGAAACTACTCCAGCATGAGTCAATGAATCAATAAAGCTGGCCATCTTGGCCATAGCCTCCTGAAATACCGGTGCAGCAACAAAACCCTTCAAATGCTAATTTGGCATTAGAGCTTCAACATGATCATCAATGATCTTATCCTTTAACTAATCCTCTGGCGGTTCTGATGATACCGCCCTAGTGAACTCATGGGCTCTAGTGGGTGCTCTTATAATGGCCGTGACTGCACGACCCCTGGTGAGAACCTTGGTCGTGCCCCTGGCCTTACCCCTCATGACTATAGCCAATGGTACGGTCTCTCACTCACCTGTTGCTGCTAAAGCATGCATCCTCACCATTTATAAGAGAGCAGAAGAGTAAGATTTAGGCTTACACAATAATCAAATCATGATAAGAAATCAAGAAAGCAGAATGTTCCTAAAGCCTTGTAGCCTCTCACGGATAGATATTGACGTCTCTGTACCGATCAACAAGACTCTACTTGGCCTGCTCGTGACTTGTGAGATTCTTAGAACCTATATCTCTTATACCAACTTGTCATGATCCATAATCCCACCAATGCTCGTGATAACGCTTAACCTGCTTGCTAGGCAAGCCAACACTCAACAACAACAATTGAATCCATTTATTAAATCATTGACTGAGATGTGATATAAATAAAACGAATAATATCTCTCGAAATATTACAAAGTACATAAATCACAAACAGGGTTCACCAGATTGTAGGAATATAATTATCTTACAACTCTCCGAAGACCCGTGTCACAATAGCACAAGCATCTAACAAGAGTAAATAGTCTGTCATGAACAACAACATTTGTCCGAAAGGAAATAAATAGACAAAACTAGATAAATAGAGGAGCGGGACTCCATATGCTGCGGATTGGATCAAGTAAGTAACTCACCACAAAGTCTCCAACAAATACTCCTACTCATCTCGAAGGGTATAGCTACTACCAGCCTTAGAACCTGCACAAAAATATACAAAAGTATAATATGATTACAAAATTATGGTACTCTATAAGTATCAAGTCTAGCCTCGAGAAATAGTAACGAGAGGTCAAATCTGACACTTACTAACAGTCTAATAAGCATGTGGAAACATAGTTAGAACATGGAATAAGGCGTGATATCATCAATCAAATCTAACAGTACATGCAGAATAAATCTAGAATTTGACATGTTTTTCAAACAAAAAGATAGAATACAATATCAATTATCTCAATTCATTTTATAATCATAACGTAAATCAGTCAATATTTGTATATGTAATAGCCATTGCATGTGTTTAGGATGCGAATGCATGCTCATGATCCAATGTCAATATCTCACTGCACAAATCTATATACTTGATACTTGGCAAGTGTCCAACTAGCACCAATCTGGGTGCGTGCGCTCACAAGGTCCAAAGTAACATGGGTAATCACCTGACTTTAGAGGAACAGATCCATATTCAAGCGTTGTTGCAATGTGAAACCCGATCTACTAATAAAATTGTTGCGACGTGTAACCCTCCCTAATCATATTATCATTGTGGAGTGCAACCCAATCCAATTAGAATACAGTTGCGGCATGTAACCTTATCCGATTCTAATTCCATCAATAATAAATATCCTCTCAGAATGTCGTTGATGCCAAAATTCTAACCTTTTCTAAATATTCAACTCCCCAACTCATGCATATGTGTACGAGATGATATAATTAAGAGGCACCGGAACACAACAATAGAAATATGGATAAAAGCTCACATGGCTAAAAGATGGTTATGGCTAATCATGGTAGGCCGAGGAAGACATCCCGAGCCCTCCGAATCTAGTTTATATGCCCCATCTTGGGAAGCATCGGAGGGCGACTCTGTGCAAGAGCAACCTTCTGTCCAATCACAGCCACAACAGCCACATGGAAGGTATCAACTCTGGGATGAACCTTCCTCCTCACATAGCACCTCCGTTGGTTCGGAGAGCGCCAGTCAGGCTTCAGAGCCCTCTTCTACACCTATCCCTGAGGCTTCAGCAGTTACTGTTGATGATATTACGGATAATGACCGAGGGGGTGATACTACAGTTGTCGGCCTTGAGAAGTCGAAGAAGAAAGAGGTCTAGGAGGACCGTTTTGTGAGTCTAGCTGCCTTCACCAGCTTCCATGGGTGGTGGCCGGTGAGATCACTTACTCTTGAGTGACAGTTCTAGCTTAAAGATCTTGACAAGTATAATCCAATCCTGTTGAGACAGTTCCGAGAGAGGAACAGGTGCATGTGGTTCACCCAATCAATTGTGGACACCAAGGAGTATTTGGTCCGGGAGCTCTATGCCAATGTGGCACACAAAAAGAAAGGGACCAAAGTTACAAAAGTGAGAAATCTGAAAGTGTGGTTCGACCAGCACACACTGAACTCCTACTTGGGGTTTGGGGACGTTGAGCCGGCATAGTATTTGGAGAAGCTGGCGATGGATGATGCAGCTCGCCCATGGCTAGCTGAGCTTCTTGCAGCCCTAGGGCAACCACCACCATGGATCACTGCAGGGGTTCCTATTCACCTGAACACCCTAAATTTCGAGGCGAAGGGATGGCAGACCTTCGTATGCAGCAGACTAGACCCGTGCCAGAATGAAACCTACATACCTATTCCACGGGCAGTTCTAGTCGCCTCTATTATGGCCGGATGCCCGATCAATGTGGGTGCCATGATGTCGGCCAACATGTCAGTGGTCGCCAGGCAAGATCATACCTCCTACCCGTATCTCAACACCATCACTGAGTACCTTACGGATGCACGAGCAGAGCCTAGAGATTATGACACGAAGGTTCGGCGAAGAAGCCCTTCTCTTGGTATTCTCTGATGGATGCACACAACCCAAAGAGAAAGGGTCAGCCGATTACCACCGTAGGCTAGTCTTACGAGTCATCGTTGGTGGGTACAGAGATAGCTGATATGCCATCCACTTCAGCAGAGCCTTCTACTAGTGCAGCTGCCACGCCTCCACCTTCAGCCTCAGTGCCTCCCACCTCGGCTTTGAAGCTGGTATCTATGCCATCTACTCCACTCTTTGTGCTGTGAGTCTCCCAGACACTAGCAAGCCTCAACAATTGGATGCAGATAGCTACTGCAAAGCTGACTGACATATCCAGTCATGTTGCAGCACAGTCATCCTCTCTGGCACCCTAGATTCCCCCCACAATTGATGAAACCTTGAAGAAGCTCCTGGAAAATCAAAACATGATCATGGCCACTTTAGTGCAACATGGGGCAGTGATCGAAGAGTTGGCCAAAGAGGTAAAGAAAATGAGAAAGCGGCAGGCATCTAAGAAGTTTGTGGACGAGCTTTGGAGCTAGGTTACAAAGCTTGCAGCAGCCAGAGACATTCCATATGATATGTTGATAGACTCACACCACCCAGGCCCAGCTCCTACAGCACCAGTTGGCCAGTCTGAGGAGCCAGACACTACTGCTAACACTGCTAAGGCAGTCCGTCAAATGTTCACCAACCCAACCACTCCCGGTCTTAAGGATGATGAGATCTAATTGGATGAGGCTGAGGTCGGTGCCGCTGCTGGGGACACAGAGATGGCCACAGAGCCATAGGGAGTTTTCTTTACTCACCCTTATCTTACTCTTACGTTGTTAAGCATTGGGGACAATGCTTATTTTTATTCGGGGGTGGAGTTTCTTTGACACATTCTGATGATTCTGTATTTTCATAACTATGAGACATTTGGCTTGTAATTAACTTATTACTATTTTCTTCCTCTTTCTCATTATTTATATATTCCCTCTTATCTTTCATTATGTATATTCATTTAGCTTTCAATAGTTCTTTTGTTTTACAGCTTCTTTATCTTTATATTTGTCTTCTCTTTTAATTAGTAGCTTCTTTTTGATTTAATAGCTTCTTTTTATGTCTCAGTGGATAATAAACCTTTGGTTTTCTTAATGCCACGGTTCTTTCCAAAGTGGTTTCTGTGTGAACCGGATGGCTCTTCCCAATGATGGATGGCGTAACAACCTTCTTAAGGGATTGAGCCCGGTTTTGGTGTCTAGGTGATAATAGCAGTAGTAATGAATAAAAATACCTAATTGAGTCATACTCGAAGAGTCAAACATGCTTCATTTGGACCAACACACTTAACTACATGCCTATGGTTAAAAATAAGGTTTTTGAAAAGAAATAGCTCTAGTTAGTGACCTTGTGACTCTTGTGTTGACTTAGGCTATCATCGAATGGTTTAATCGAATCATAGTGATTTTCAATCTTGAATATGGTCGTTGTGGGCCCTCTACTCTATCCTTTTTAACAAACCAGCTGCGTGAGAGGTGAGATGTTGTTGTTGCAAGTCCAAGTACCCATGCTAATGGTCTAGAACTTGTCCTGAATGTGTTTCTAGGCGAAATTTTAAGTTTTGCTTGGCTTGAGAAGTGATTGTAGGCTCTCTTTGACCCGCTTGAAATTTTCCATTTCCCACCAATGTTGTTATCCCTAGTCAACCCATTCGAGCGTAAAACCTTTCTCATTTGATAACCATGTTACAAGCCTTTACCCGTTGTGTCGTGACCCTCTCTTGGTACCCGAGCTTTTATTAACGCTCTTGTGAAACAATTGGCTAAAAATGTAAGTTTGGGGGAGAGACGAGGAGTTTGAAAAAGGTATCAAGGCACAAAAGAGAAAAGAAATGAAGAGAAGGAAACGCAAGAAAAGATAGAATAAAAAGAAAAATACAAAAGGAAAGTGAATAAGTTGAAGAGTTGAAAGGGATTCAAAAAAAGTAATGATGCAAAGCATAGAGAAACCAAAGAAGGAGAAAATGAATATCATGACCAATAAAGAGTGATGTTAAGTCTCTCTAGCTCCCCTAAGGAAAATACAATGCCTCAGAGAATTGGTAAAGCATGAGCCGAGAAAAGAAAGTGGAGTGATTAAGGAAAAATGAACCAGTTCTATCATAGCATATCCAACCTTAGTCCAAAAGCCTTCATCACATTCCGAGAAAGCCCTCAAGCCGGGTGAGCTTACATTACTGGTGATTTACATGAAGAGCAAGCCTATGGTACTTAAAGTCGTACTTGCAACATTCTTTTGATTGAGATGACCAAACCTTTCACAAATCTTTGGATTGAGTGCTAAAATTCTTAAGTGAGATATGCAAACGGAGAGTAGAGGAGGAGTTTGGGATCCACAATGACCTACATGAAAGAGCGAGCTTCCTTGATGAATAAAGTAAACTCTTGATGATCAAGTGTCAAATTAGAACTATTTGTGCTTAAAATTTTAACTTGTTGCCTTGTTTATAATTAATAAGTAGTGTGGGTTGTTGTTCCCAATTGATGTGTGAGTGACTCACTTTGAATTGCTGGAATGGCTCTTAACTTGTGGAGGTGGGAACTACTCTATTTGCTTGAGGACAAGCAAAAGCTTAAGTTTGGGGGAGTTGATAAGTAGGGATTTTGACTACTTATTAGCGCCCTTTAGCTTTCGTTTTAGTCCAAAAGCGTTTAATTATGCTCCCGAAAACTGATGAAATATGCTTCATTGCAGGAATATTAAAAGATGAGCCCCCGAGATGAACTCCAACTCAAGGAGTAATCTGAACTCAAGGATAAAAAAAAAAGGCACAAAAGCTCAAAAGTGCTAACCGCAAAATATCATCTGAGCCACAGGTTGTGAAGAAAAATCCATCAGAGATTGGTGCAAAGTGCAGTCCGCACATGAATTGTGCGGCCGTAGAAGCTGGGTTAGAGCAAAGTTCAGAGAACCTGCATTTCAAGTCTACCAAAAGTGCGGACCGTTGTGCGACCGTAGAAGAAGAGTTGTGCGGCCGCAGTTACAATTGTGCGGACCGCAGAAGAGCAAGGTGCGGCCGCAGATACAATTCTGCAGACCGTAGAAGGAATGCATTGTGGCCGCGGTTCAGAATTATGCGGCTGCAGTTTTCTAATCCTGTCAAGCTGAAGATAAGTGCGGACCGCACATGAGATTGTGCCGCCGCAGAACCTCCGAAAGGGCATTTTTGTCTGAAATTTCCAGCCCTGTATAAATAGACAAGTTTCACATTTTAAGGCAATTTTTTGGACATCAGCTGCTATAGTAGACGGTTCCTTTTACCCTTTTTAGTAGTTTTTGCTTTTTTGAGCTTTTTGAACATAGAGTTTATCAATTTAATTAGCAATATGGGTTTAATTATCATTTCTTCTCCTGTTTCTTTCATTTTAAGTATGAGTAGCTAGATTTTCACTAGGGTTGTGACCTAATCTTAGTGAGTAAACTTAATGGGTGTTTGATTTATTGTTTGTTTATGGTTGGGTGTTTATTATTTAGCCTTGATCTTTCTTTTATTTGAAGAATTAATGGTTGCAAATATTAGTTCATGCCTATTTGACTTGGTCTCTACTTGAGAAAGAGAGACTTAGTCTAGGAAAACTTGGCTAGCAAGAAATTAGGTCAATCGAGAGATTGATAAACCCAGTTAAAGGGTTGAACCTAGAGATAGTATAACCCGACTTGAGCTTTTTATCAACCATTTTGTTCAATACCCATTTGGACTTGAAAAGCCAAATTGGGCAAAATCACTCTCTGACCGAGAGGTATTGAGTGGATAACCGAGTGTTGATAGCTATAATACACCCCGACCAATAAAATAAACTTTAAAATTTACAACCCGTTAGGCAAACACCTAGGCGAAGGTCATACCCCTAAGCCATTTACAATATTTGAAAACAACAAAAATAGTCTTCTAGTTTTATTTCTTAAATTGCAATTGTAGTTTAGATTAACCTTAACACAATCAATTTTTGCGGAAGTGCAAATTTAGATATACAAACTCACACGCTAAGATATATACTACTAACTCCCATACATATAGCTCCCTACGAAATTCTACCCCGACTCTTGTTAGGTATTAGTATTGCATCGACCGTTTTCATAACCTCGAATAGAGAAGTGAAATTGGACGAGATTATTGGCCCGGGTTGACTTTTTTTTTTTACTATTTCAAATATGATAAAGATTATACCTTTTTGATACTAGGATAGTTCCTGAAGCTTGTTTTGACTTATTTGAGTATATTTGACTAGATTTGGGTGGTTTGGAGGTTTTTTCTAAAGGAAAAGTCGTGTTGGATTGTTGTTCTTATCTCGGAAAGAGGTAAGTGTTTTGGTTAACCTTGACTTGAGGGAATTAGGGTTTAATCGAGTCGATTTGCTATGTGATGTATGTGTTGGTGGAGGCATATATGCAAGGTGACGAGTATATATGCGCTGGCCGTGGGATAAGCATGCAGGTAGGGTTAGTCTATTTGTACCACGTTACGTATTATGTCTCACATGCTTTAGATAGATTGTGAACCTTCTTGATTTCTCTTGTTCATGTTATTATCTATGTTCAGCTTATTTAGATATTGGGCGTTATGGATATTGAATTATTGAATCAGATATTGGCGCAATTATGTTGGAAAATTCTCATACGACGAGCTATATTCAAATGTTATCACTAGTGTTGCTTATGCTTCCCACCTTGATTGGCATTGTATTACATGTGATACTTGGTTAGGAAGTGTGAATTGCACGAAGGGTATTTCCGTGCTTGTAAGGAAGAGTGATTATGCACGAAGAGTGTTTCTGTGCCTGCTATTATGTTGTATTGGTGAGGTTGTGCACGAAGGGTGTTTCCGTGCTTACTACTATGTTTATTGGTGAGATTGACAGTAAATGCATGAAGGTTAATGTTGTGCCATTTATTGATGTTATTGTTCTTTATTTTGTTATTCGTACTGAGGACTTGGTTATGTTGCTCCGTAATTATCTTTGAAAGGTTTTCTCGGGGTTGCTTGCAGAAGCTTATGTCGTGGTTCACTATGGTAGTGCCTTACTTTATTGTCCATTTGTATATATTTGTTCTTATGTACTTGTTGACTCACTCACATATTATTACCTTGTCACCTTACTTGTTATTTTACTTGCTATATCGTTATTTCTTGTTACTTAGCTACAGGCAGGTATCTTGTCTTAGCCTCGTGACTACCTAGTCGGGTTAGCTCGCACTTACGAAATACATTGGGTCGGTTGTACTCATGCTACACTTT
Organism: Nicotiana obtusifolia; assembly: GCA_002018475.1. Lineage (NCBI taxonomy): Eukaryota > Viridiplantae > Streptophyta > Magnoliopsida > Solanales > Solanaceae > Nicotiana > Nicotiana obtusifolia. The sequence continues at coordinate 34,277 of MCJB01052353.1, read as the reverse complement.
TTCACTTCTTGTGCAGATTCATATTTGGTACCAGCAGAGTCCCAAGAGGTGCTTAGAGGACACCAGACAAGTGATTCAAAGTAGAGATGCATATCGTTCGCAGGCCTTAGAATCATTTTTCCACTTCTTGTGTATTTTTTTGATTTTTCTGAAAGTATTGTATTTCTTTCAAGACAATGTATTTAGAAACTGTAGTAGCTCATGTATTCGTGACTCCAGGCCTTAGAAGGGTTGAATTGTTAGTATTGACAGTTAGACTTTTATGTATGTTATTGAGTTGATTTTACTCTTTATTATCGTTTTGCTATCGTCCGTTAGATTTTTTTCTCTTGTATTTATCGTCATGTGTTGGCTAGCCTAGCAAGCGGTGTTAGGCGCCATTATGACCCCGTGGGTTGGGATTTTGGGTCATGACAAATTGGTATCAGAGCCCTAGGTTGCATAGGTATCACGAGTCATGAGTAAGATTAGGAGAGTCTTGAGGATCGGTAAGGAGATGTATAGGGCTGTCTAAGGGTAGGTAATACCGGTACCCACACCCTTATCCGATTGGGGGGATAGGTGTGATGGTAGGCTATAATCTCGTGTTGTAGTAGTTTATTGCACTCTAATTTACTGTACTTTTATTGTGTTTGAGCTTTAATCACTAGGTTTTGTACTAATTATGTATTTATGCCATGTAAGAGTGATTCCGGGCTATGTAGATGTTATGGAGAAAATTCGAGTGATTTGGAGCTTTGAAGTCTGAGTAAAAGCCCAAGGGATTAAGATGGAATCGCGTTCGGGGGTCGAAAACCACTTTTGGATATCAAAAAGCACAAAAAAATCCATACTCTAAGAAAACCCCAAAGCCGCGGTGCATGGGGCGCCGCGCTATTGCATTTTCCTGCCGCCTGACAAATTTCAACTCTCTGGATTTCCCCACTAATGCCCCGCATGGTGTGTCGCCCCATTCGGCGCGCCTATGCAAATTTACAGAGTAATTGTCCTATTTCGCGTAGGAAAAGGTGATTTTGTTTGGGCCTGACCATGCTTGGTATAAATACATGGGAAAATGTTATTTTCTAGATTTTTGGACATATTGGAGACCCAAGGAGGCTAAGGAGGAGTTGGAGAAGCAAAAGCACAAGGAGTTCATCATTCAATCCTCACTCAAGACCCGAGTTTGGATCGTTTTATGTTTTCCTTTACTTTAAACATATTTGTGATGAATTACTCCATATCTATGGAGTAGTTCTCTTTAGGGTTTGACGGATTTGGTGTATTGATATTTGTTTGTGGATTATAACTCTAATGTTATGTATTGAATCGTTTTGGATGATTTAATTGTTACATCTATATTCACATGTTCATGTAATCGAAAGAGGCAGAACTTGTGATATCTTTGCATTATCTTATTGGTTGAGTTCATTAATTCTTCTTAGTAATCGAAAGAGGCTAGTTGAATCATTGATTAAACCTAGCTAAGAGGATAATCGAGAGAGGTTCTCCTAAAGACAAATCCATTACGCATTCTTGCATATCTTCACAAAGCTTAAATTGGTCATATTGAGAGGTTGAAACTTAATCGATAGAGGAGTTTCTACTAAACAATTGTACTGATAATTAAGTGAATTCGAGAGACTCACTTGCACATTAGAAGTGAATCATCTAGAGTTATATCCCAGACAATTATCATGCACATATCCTATCAAAACTCTATTTTCTCCCATTGATATCTTCCTTTGCTTACTCCTTGCTTTTATTGTCATTAGTCAAATAGATCTAGATTCTTAGTTAATTTTAGTATTAATCACATAAATTTAAATTGTTGATCATCTTGGATAGCAATCTAGCTACAAACTACGATAATACTGTTTAACTCCAATCCCTATGAATACGATATTATATTATACAATATTCGACTAGCGAGCATATTTAAGTGTGTGTTTTGCGCTCGTCAAATTTTAGCGTCGTTGCCGGCGATTGGCAATCAATAGTGTTTGAAATAGTTTGTAGTGCTAATTCAAGAATTTTTCTTTTATTTTTGTTTTAGTTTTCTTTTTTCCGTTTGGTGTCTTTGAATGTGCAAATGGTACAGGTTAGGGTGGTGCATGACTAGAACTTCTGCGAAGGAAGTGCTGCCATACGAGCCAGAAATTGAAAAACAACTACGACAGCTGAATAGGGAAAGAAATCTCATCGAGACAACAGAAAAGGTTGGGCAATCCTCAACCAAAGATATGGCTAGAAACAGTGAGGATAATGTGGATTTGGCTGCGAGAGAAGCAGTCCAGCGAAGAGAACAAGTTGCATTGGATGCTGAGGAAGTGGCTTTTAGAGATGCACAAATTATCTACGAAGAAGAGAGGAGTCGCAAAATTGCTCAAAATCAACCTTTGGGTGCAGACCAGTTCGGAAATATAGCTCCCATGCCTGATAGACCACTTGGTGATTATGCTAGACTGTTCTACAATCAAGTTTTATCCAGTGTTCGACCACTTCCAATTGCAGCTAATAATTTCGAGTTAAAGCAAGGGTTGCTTCAAACCCTTCAAATTGTTGTGTCTTCAGAAGGAAGTCAAATGAAGATCCAAATACACATCTAATGGACTTCGAGGAGATTACGAACACCGTTCAATACAATGGTGTGTCACAAGATGCAGTTTACATAAGGGCATTCCCCTTCACACTCAAAGATGATGCAAAGCAATGGCTTCAAAGCTTATCTAATGGATCGCTTCGGACATGGGATGAGATGACCAGGAAATTTCTTGATAAATATTTTCATTAGCTAAGACGGGCAAGTTTAGAAGAGAAATCCATAACTTCGGCCAGAAAGATACTGAGACTGTGTTTGAAGCTTGGGAGAGGTTTAAAGAAATAGTTATAAAGTGTCAACATAGCGGAATTGATCTCTGGATGCTAACTCTAGGACTTTTAGGATGGATTGACACCGGCCTCACGTAGAGTATTAAGCAATGCAGCTGGAGGTCCGTTGATGAAGAAGACTCCAGAGGAGATAATCACAATTCTTGATGAATTATCTGAAGATGCAAATCAGTGGCCCTCTGAGAGTGATGAAAGAAGAAGATCAACTGGTGTTCACCAAGTTGATGCTACGACATCTGTGCAGACGCAGCTTGATGCTACGGCTAAGGAAATAAGAAAGCTGACCTTAGCCTCAATACAAAATGAGACTCATGCAGCTTATTATCATAATTTTGGTCCAAATGATAACCTTTGGGTATATACTCAGGTGCTTGAAGCTGAGTGGGAGAAAAAAGATTTAGAAGCTAAAATTAAGAAATCTTGTCTTCTAAAGACATGTCCTAGGACTCCACTACAAAAAAATAGAATTAGCTACGAACGTCGTTGCTAATCTGTCGCTAGCAAAATTTCTTGATAATATGTCGCTAATCCGTCGCTAAATGAGATTAGCGACTAATTTTTCTTTTTAGCTATAGAATTTATCCATCGCTAAAACTAGATTTTTAGTTGATATATGTAGAAGAGGACATCCTACTCATGAGTGTCAAGCCTCAACTAAGGAAGTGAATGCTGTGGGAAATTATAATGCAATGGGTCAGAGGCACCCCATATTTTCATGGAGTTCATCTAGAGGTACTGCAAATGCATGGCAACAAAATAACTCTAGACCTCAGGGACAAGGAGTGCTGGTCTTCTAAAATTAGCAGAGGCAGCAAGAGCATAGAAGATCTCATGAAGGTCTTCATTCTGAAAACTGATGAGAGGCTTGAACCACTTAGCACAACTATACAGGAACATGGAGCGGCTATCAAAGAAATAGGTATTGGTTTTCAAAACTTGGAAAGACAGGTTGGGCAGCTAGCCACTCTTTTGTCTGAGAGGATTCCAGGAACTCTGTCAGTTGATACTGAGAGAAATCCAAAAGAAACAGTGAATTTTGTAACTCTAAGAAGTGGGCAAGTACTAAAAATCACACCCCAGTACAAAAAGATATGGAACTTGAAAAAGAAAGTGGGGAGCAGCTGAAAAGTGAGGTTGATAAGAAGAAGAACAAGAAAGGCAAGAAGGCAGCTGACAAAAAGAAGAAGGATGAAACATCAAGAAGGGATGAATCTAATGAGAGCAAGCATATGCCTGCTCTACCTTCCCCCAAAAGCTATGCAGAGAAAAGCTGGACAAGCAATTTGAGAGATTTTTGGATATGCTGAAACATGTTAATGTAAATTTTCCATTCACAAAAGTGCTCTCCCAAATGCCAGCTTATGCGAGATTCTTGAAGGAGATCCTGACGAAGAAGAGGAAGATAGAAGAGACCTCAGTGGTCAAGCTCAAAGAGCATTGCAGTGCGATACTGCAAAACAAACTCCCACAAAAGTGTGGAGATCCAGGGAGTTTTACTATAACTTGCTCTTTAGGCTCTATTAATTTTGATAAATCTTTATGTGATTCTGGTGCCTCATTAATTTAATGCCTCTATCTATTTACAGGAAACTGGAGAAGGATATTGGAGAGATAAGGTCAATGCCAATATCTTTGCAGCTGGCAGACCAAACGACTCTGATACCCGAGGGGATAGTGGAAGATGTCTTAGTTCGGGTAGATAAGTTTGTATTTCCTGTAGATTTTATAGTAGTGAATATGGAGGAGAAAAAAAAGGTCCCCCTCATCTTAGGAAGACCATTCATAGCAACGGGTAGAGCAATATTAGATATACATGAGAAAAAACTCATGCTTAGAGTGGGTGAGGAAACTGTAACTTTCGAGATGAATATAGAAATGGGGGTGAAAATGGAGAGGCCAGCTGCAAGTGTTGAGTGGAAAGTGAAGGGCTCAAAAGAAAAGGCTGTGGTGAGTGAGAAAGAAAAGTGTGGGGTGCACCCCAAAAAGGCTGAGAAGAAGCTGTCCGCATAGATGTGCGCATTAGTTCGAAGGCGAGGAATGGATCCCGACTTTGACTCATACCCCGACTAGATATTCAGGAAGTTTTCTTTACCTTATGCTTTTTAATTGTGTGTCATGGGGACATGACACAACTTAAAGTGTGGGGTAGGGGATATGTTGTATGTTGTATGTATATGTGTTAGTTTTGGTAGTTGTAGTAGTTGGAAAAAAAAAAACATAAAAATTGAAAAAATTTTGATTTTTCCCAACGGGTTTCTTGAGGGATTAAGTCAAAAGAAAAAGACAAAATGATTTTCTTTTGTTAGGTAGTGTATTAATTCCCCCTTGATTTTTCTTTGTGTCGCGATTCTTTTCCAAGGGTTTTGTTTGAACCGGGTATAGTTAGTTTCTATTTTTGTTAGGAGTAGGAACCTTCTGCTATGATTTGAACTGAAAGCAATATCTCTTGACTTTATTATACCTTGAGAATAGTGAGTGATTTGGTTGTGACGCTTAGGCTCAGTCTTTGACTCTTGTATAAGTACCTTAAATTGTATGATCTTAACTTGCTTAACTGCTTTGACTAGAGTGTCTTGATAATCTAATCCTGAGTGAGTTGTGTGCCATATGTGTGTGAGGTTTGTGTATTTTGCGCATGACATTTGATGTCTAGAACTTGCCCCGTGTGTTTGCGTAGCGAAATAGTAGTTTTATTCAGTCTTGGAAGTGATATAGGTATTTCTTTGCTGAGCCAGTTATATGCTTTTACCCACCTAATTGTTATGCATCTTAGTTAACCCCTTTGAGCCTGTGATCCTGTTTCTTTGGAAACCACATTACAAGCCTTACCCATTTGTTTTGAATTGACCATCTATTTGAACCCCGTACCTCTTGTGAGCACTTAAATTTATTATGAACTTTGTAAAAGTTGAAGTGTGGGGTGATTGGGTTGGCTTTTGAGTGAACTAATGAAATAAGGAGAAAGGTGCACTGTTTTAAAAATGTAAGAGCCACTTGAATTGAAAAATAAAGAAAAAAATAAGTTTTTAATTGTGCAAAATACTCTGTGATAGTGGCAACTCTTGATGTATTTGTGCTTAAAGAAGTTGGAAGTTAATGTACATTGATGTGAAGGTGGATTTATGGTTTGACATAAGTGTGAGGTTTTGAACAATGAATTGTATGTATTAAAGTGCTTAGGGAGTTTTAGTCTCTCTTATATCTAAATGTATCCTACCCATCCTGCAGCCTACATTACAACTAGTGAAAGTCCTACTTGATCCTTGACTGAATGAGCTTGATTAGTTGAGTAGTGCACTACGGGCAAGCCTATGGTGCATCTTTTATGGCATATGAATGTTATTTCTGAGAGTGAGTGAATTTTTTCTATATTGAGTTTCTAATTGTTCTTAAATTTCATGATGTGTGGAACTACTCTTTATTGGTATGTGAGGGCACTTAATTCATAAAGGAAAGGTAATATCATTGACCTCTGTGTTAGAATAAGTGAGTGGGTTATAAATAAGGCATGGTGCTTTTGAGTCAAATCTTGAGGTGAGGATGTTACGTTATGCTTAATCTATTTTAAATATTCTTGGTATGATGAGTTATTGGATTGTTTAAGAAAGTCGTGTTATACATGAAGTGTAGTTTGATTGCTCAAGGATGAGCAAGGGTTTAAGTGTGCGGTGTTCATGGTAGGCTATAATCTCGTGTTGTAGCCGCTTATTGCACTCTAATTTACTGCACTTTTATTGTGTTTGAGCTTTAACCACTAGTGCTTTGTACTTATTGTGTGTTTATGCCTTGTAGGAGTGATTCCAAGCTATGTAGATGTCATGGAGCAAATTCGAGTGATTTGGAGCTTTGAAGTCTGAGCAAAAGCCCAAGGGATTAAGATGGGATCGCGTTCGGGGGTCGAAAACTACTTCTGAATATCAAAAAGCACAAAAAAATCCATACTCCAAGAAAACCCCAAAGCCGCGGTGCGTGGGGCACCGCGCTAGTGCATTTTCCTGCTGCCTGACATATTTCAACTCTCTGTTTCCCCACTAATACCCCGCATGGCACGTCGCCCCATGCAGCGCGCCTGTGCAAATTTTACAGAGTAATTGTCCCATTTCGTGTAGGAAAAGGTGATTTCGTTTGGGCACGACCCTACTTGGTATAAATATATGAAAAAACGTTATTTTCTGGATTTGGACATATTGGAGACTTAAGGAGGCTAAGGAGGAGTTGGAAAAGCAAAAGCACAAGGAGTTCATCATTAAATCCTCACTCAAGACCCGAGTTTGGATCGTTTTATGTTTTCCTTTACTTTAAACATATTTGTGATGGATTACTCCATATCTATGGAGTAGTTCCCTTTAGGGTTTGATGGATTAGGTGTATTGATATTTATTTGTGGATTATAACTCTAGTTTTATGTATTGAATCATTTTGGATGATTTAATTGTTACATCTATATTCACATGTTCATGTAATTGAGAGAGGCATAACTTGTGATGTCTTTGCATTATCTTGTTGGTTGAGTTCATTAATTCTTCTTAGTAATCGAAAGAAGCTAGTTGAATCATTGATTAAACCTAGTTAGGAGGATCATCGAGAGGGGTTTCTCCTAAAAACCAATCCATTACGCATTCTTGCATAGCTTCACAGAGCTTTAATTGGTTCATATTGAGAGGTTGGGCCTAATCGAGAGAGGAGTTTCTACTAAACAATTGTACTGATAATTACGTGAATTCGAGAGACTCACTTGAAAATTAGAAGTAAATTATCTAGAGTTAAATCCCAGACAATTATCTTGCATTTATCCTATCAAAACCCTATTTTCTCCCAATGATATCTTCCTTTACCTAGTCCTTGCTTTGATTTTCATTAGTCAATTAGATCTAAATTCTTAGTTACTATAAACTATGATAATATTGTTTAACTCTAATCCCTGTAAATACGATATTATATTATACTATATTCGACTAGCGAGCATATTTAAGTGTGTGTTTTGCGCTCGTCAGGTGAGGGATTTGGGTGAAGAGTATGGGTAAAGGTAGGTTACCCGAAATAGTAACCTTAGTACCGGTACCGTAAGTACCCTTATGCTACCGTACCGGTACTGGACCAGTACCGAACCGACTGGCTATTTTTGTACTGTTAGCCAACGTCTATTAAAAGAAAGTCGTCGGCAATGGCCAAAAACAGTTATTTTTGCCTCCCTAGCCCCCAACATCCCCCCTACCCCCTAATTTATGTTTTAACCCCTAAGTTTGTTTAAATACACTTTGACTCTATCTTAAAACTATAAATACCTCAATTCATTCTTTCAATTTTCATTCAAAACCTCTTATATCTCTACAATTCTCTATCTCTCTATCTCTAATTGCAATTAACATCAGCGTTTATGGCAGCGTTTGGTACATTCATTCCAAATCATATAAAATTTTGCATTTATTTTTGTTATACTTGTGATGCTATTTGATGTAATTTTAATTATTTATTATTAAAAATATCTCTTAAACTGGTAAAAAAGTGTGTAATAGATATACTAAGGGTAATGCTAGGAAGGGGGATCCTCGTTTTGAAAGAAATCCTAACCAGTCCGGGCTTAGGTGTCACATACAAGAAACGTATAATCCTGCTTTTTCAGGTTTTCCTAGAACAACTATCAGAAATAATATTAGCAATGAAGAATTGCTAAAACATTTGAAGAGAAGAAACTTTGGCCTTTCAGAAATAATTCAAGAAGACAATGATGCACATACTGAAATACTATCTACCAGAGACAGCGAGGACGCAGAAGAACAAGTGCTATCAATTTCAAGCGAAGAACTATTAGAAATTATCAAAAAATTCCGTAAATTGTAAAAAAAAATATGTAATTTTATTTTTATATGTATTGAAATAAAAGTATTAAATTCTTTTCATCCATTAAAGTTTTTTTGTATTTAAATATAATTTTTATAATTTTCAATTTAAAATTACTCCTAAGTACCGGTACCACACCCTTAGCACCGGTAGGGTACTAACAAATACCCTTAACTCATACCCTTAAATATCCTTAAGAAAAGTAACCTTAAGGAACCCTCCCCGTAACTTTAACCCTTAAGGACCCAGTACCCTCCCCTTAGACAGCCCTAAAGATGTATGTACATATCTTCAAAGAGACTACAAGGCTTTAGGAAACTTTACTTACTTTCTTTCTTTCTCTATCGTGCAATTTTGTTCTATCATAAAGTTTGAATCTTTCTTTTCTTATTCTCTCAAAGATGGTGAGGACACGTGTGACGTCTGCAGCCGATCAGGAGCTAGAGCCCAGATTGCAGCCACAAACAGGGGTAGGGCCGGGGCAAGGACGGAGGCAGAGCTCAGCCTAGAGCATGCACAACAGCACCCTTAGTCGAGCCCTAGATAGCTCAGGATGATGATGTCCCAGATTAGTTTGAGCTAGTAGGACCGGCTCAGGTCTCATAGGGGTTCATTGCTGCCCCAATGCTACAGGATGCCTTAGACCGCATGGTTGGCTTCATGGAGAGTATAGCCCAGGCCGGTGTGTTTCCTATGGCACCAGCCATTTCTCAGGACAGGGGAGGAGCTTAGACTCCCTCTACTCATACCCCACAGCAGATGGTTCATGGTTATCAAACCCCAGGACTTCTTCCAGTTGGGGTGGTTCAGCCTGTTGTTACTACACAGCCCAGGGACAAAATCGCAATATCATCTGATGAGCTGAAGAGGTTGGACAAGTTCACCAAGGTCTTTCCCCCTCACTTTAGCGGTGCACCTTCATAGGATACTCAGGACTTCTTGGACCGTTGCCATGAGATTTTGTTCAACTTGGGACTAGTGGAGTCCAATGGAGTTGATTTCACCGTCTTTCATATGCATGATTCCGCCAAGAGGTAGTAGCAAGTTTATACACTAGGCAGGCCAGCAAGATCATCTCCTCTCACATGTTCGAAATTTGACCTCAATTCGAGGTCTAAATCTTAATTTTATAAAATTCCTAAATTTTATCCAAAACCCCTAATTTTTACCTTGAGATTCATAGATTTGATGTTAAAATTCATGGAAAAGTAATTGAAATTGGTTAAAAAAAAAAACTAGTTAAAGTTGCTTATCGATGAATTTTGTAAGAAATTTCTCTTCAAAGACCGCCTCTAAAGAGTTTAGGGTTGAAAATAGTATAAATGAGTTAAGTCCCAAAATTTTCCACTTTTACCCAGTTGTAGATATCGCAATTGGAAACTTTTGTTCGCAATTGCGACCATCGCAAAAGCGATTCACTATTGGCAGTGTTCGAGCATTAAAATTGTCTCAAATGCATTGAAATCTTTGCATTTGCGAAGACCCTCCAGCTCGCAAATGCAGAGAAAGCTTTGCAAATTTGCAGCCACTCACAGCCTAGAAGTGTCATAAGTGCGACAAAGTGGTCGCAATTGTGATCCCTGCCCAGCTCGCAAAAGCGATGTCGACTTCGCCAAAGCAAAGTTCCAACCCCCCAGTCCCCTTCGCAAGTGCGAGCAATCACTCACAAAAGTGAGGCTCGCATTTGCTAGCAGTACCTCACATTTGCGAGATCTACAGGCATCTAACACCAGCTATTCCAACAACAGTCCCAAACAATTGCAACTTATCTGAAACTCACCCGAGCCCCTTAGGATCCAATACGAACATGAACACAAGTGTAATAACATCATATGAAATCGCTCGCTAACTCAAATCATCAAAGTAACATCAATTATCAAGAATCGATAATCAAAACTCAAAATTTCAACTTTAAAACCAAAATTTTCCAATCTTTCACATTATGCGCTGAAACGCCCTCGGGTCACTCGAAACCCCAACCAAACATGCGTACACGTCCAAGAACATCATATAAACCTATCGGAATCGTCAAAATATCAATCTAAAGTTTTTTTACCAAAAATCACATTTTATTTGAATTTAACACATAACCTATCCGAAAATCGACACGAACAACACACACAAGTTATAAATCATCAAATTAAGTTACGAGTGGTCTCGGAACACGGAAAAAGGAGCTAGTGCTCAATATAACGTATCGGGTCATTACATTCTCCACCTCTAAAAGAAACGTTAGTCCTCGAACGGACATAGATATGTACCTGGACTGGTAAAAAGGTGTGGGTGTCTACTCTCGATATCGGACTCGAACTCCATGTATCCTCCTCGATCGGCTAACCTCTTCATTGCACTTTCACAGAAGGAAAACTCTTAGACCTTAACTTTCTAACCTGCTGCTCTAGAGTAGAGACTGGCTCTTTTTCATAGTTCAAATTCTCATCGGTTGTACCGTGCTGAAGTCCAAAACATGTGACCTATCCTCATGGTACTTTCGAAGCATGAAAATGTGAAATACTGGATGCGCCCTTACTAGGCTAGGAGGCAATGCAAGCCTATAAACAACCTCCCCAACTCTCTCCAAAATATCAAATAGGCCAATAAACCTCGGGTTCAACTTGCCCTTCTTCCCAAACTGCACCACGCCCTTCATAGGTGAAACTCAAAGAAGAAGCTTCTCACCCACAATGTAAGCCACATCTCGAACCTTTCGGTATGCATAACTCTTTTTCATGGACTAAGTCATACGAAATCGCTCCTGAATCACCTTAACCTTTTCCCAAAGCATCACGAACCAAATTGGTGACGAACAATCTAGCCTCATCGAGCTCAAACCAACCAACCGACGAAAGACATCACCTCCCATATAAGACCTCGTATGGAGCCATCTGGATGCTCGACTGATAGCTATTGTGTAGGCAAACTCCGCTAGAGGAAAAAACTGGTCCTGCTGAACCCCAAAATCTATATAAGGATGAAATGTGGTACTCAGCTCAATCCATGTGTCCAACTCACGCCTGCACGACTCTCCAAAAATGCAATATGAACTGTGTGTCCTGGTCAAATATGATGGAACACACCGTGCAGGTGAATAATCTCCTGGATTTAAATTTGAGCTAACTACTCTAAAGAATAGGAATTCATCACTGGAATGAAGTGTGTGGACTTAGCCAACCGGTCCATAATAACCCAAACTGCGTCATATTTCCTCAAGGTCTATGGTAAGCCTATCACAAAATCCATAGTGATGCGCTCCCACTTCCACTCCGGTATCTCCAATCTCTAAGTCAACCCACCTGGTTTTTGATGCTCGTACTTCACCTATTGATAATTCAAACACCAAGAGACATAATCAACAATATCTTACTTTATTCTCCACCACCAATAGTGTTGTTTCAAGTCATGGTACATCTTTGTGACACCTAGGTGAATAGCGTGAACTGTGACCTTCTCGAGGATTAACTCTCTCAACCCATTAATTTTAGGAACACAAATACGGCCCTGAAGCCACATAACACCATCATCTCGAATCACAACCTCCTTGGCACCACCCCACTGCACCGTGTCTTTCAACACCAACAAGTGAGGATTATTAAACTGGAAAGCCTTGATACGCTCCAACAATGATGACTGTGCCACAACACAAGCAAGAACCCGGCTAGGCTTCGAAACATCCAACCTCACAAACGATTACCCAAAGCCTAAACATCCATGGCTAGTGGCCTCTCTATTGTCGGTAAATACGTCAAACTGCCCATGCTCTCAGCCTTCCTACTCAATGCATCGGCCACTACATTGGCCTTTCTCGAATAGTATAATATGTGATATCATAGTCTTTCAACAATTCTAACCATCTTTGTTGCTGCAAATTAAGGTCCTTCTGCTTGAACATGTGCTGGAGACTCTGATGGTCGGTATAGACCTCACATGGAACGCGTATAGATAGTGCCTCCAAATCTTCGGTGCGTGAATAATGGATGTCAACTCTATATCATGCATGTGGTAATTATTCTCATGAACCTTCAATTGTCGAGACGCGTAGGCAATCACCCTACTTTCCTACATCAAATTTGTCACGACCCAAATCGGAGGGCCGTTACGAGCACCCGGTGCCTTACTCAACTGAGTACCAATTAATGCATCTTTCTTATCATACTATCATAGGTAAATAGGTCAGAAGGTCCGACATGAGATAACCAGAATAAAACATAAGGGAATACTCGACATAGGACGACCCAACATGATATTAAAACTTATACATGTGAAATACGGGCCTATAAGGCCGACATGATTATTTGTACACTCAAAACATAAGATGATAAGGCCATACAAGTATCCATATACATGACATCTGTCTACAAGCCTCTAAGAGTACATGAATGTCATAAAGGTCGGGATAGGGTCCTGCCATACCAATCAATACATGTCCAAAACATACTAACCAAATAGGCAACTCCGAAGCAAGTGGGATGCACCAACGCTGAGCTGATAGCCCACTAGGAGGATCGTCAACCTGTCAATCAGGATCTGCGGGCATGAAATGCAGCATCACCAGGCAAAAAGGACGGCAATACGAATAAAGTACTGAGTATGTAAGGCAGGAAAGCATAAATAAGAATAGTAATGTAAAGAGAGATAGAGAAGATACAACTTGTAACATCTGAGTGCCTCTAAGGATGATTGACATGAAATTCATGATACATATATGTATACATGTACTTTTGAAAATGTATGCCTCTGTGGGCATCATCATCATCATATCGTACCCGGCCGTAATAGGCTCGGTAAAAACGTAGTCGACCATCATAAGGCTCGGTAGAATCGTACCCGGCCACGTGGAGCTTGGTAAAACCCAAATGATCAGTGGTTGCACAATAGGTGCCGTACCTGGCCGACTATAGCGCGCTCGGTATAGTAAAATAGATGCATATATATATATATATATATATATATATATATATATATATATTGCATGTTGGACTCATGGAATCACTTATAAACCTTTTGGAGTGATGTAAGGTCGCCACACCTTTGATTAACATTATGGACATCCATATCATCAATATGAACCTCAATAGGATTCATGGATCATACATACTTGCTTAGAATAGCTTTATAAGGAAAGAACAACATGGACAATCTTAGTTGCTAAAAGCAGATCCGTTATGAAAAAGCATATTGTTTATGTTCATTTCACTTTAGGTCTTGCCAAAAGAAAGAAGGAAGTTGTCACGACCCAAGCCGGAGGGTCGCGACTGGCACCCGGACCCACTCGCCGAGTGCCGCCGTACCTTTCATCTTCCCTTCCTTGTTATCTATAAGGTCGACGATGCCCGTATGAATAGCAACCCATGATCATGATCAACCGAAATACCATACAATAATATGAACATACGTATATATAACATGGCCCTTAAGGCTACGATGCAAAAACTGTACAACAAAATACATTTGCCGACAAGGCAATCCAACTATACATAAACCCACCCCTTGTCTATGAGCCTCTACTGGAACATACGTGATGCAACCTGTGTCGGAACAGGGCCCCGACATGCCCAAAATGCCTATAACAAAATGCATACCGAGACTACGGCAAGTCCGAAGGATGGATCTCGCCAATATCCGCTGAACTGGACAGCCTACTGTGGTGGGGGAGCCTCGTCTATCTGTATGTCCGGACCTGCAGCACGACATGTAGCGTCCACAAATAAAAGGACGTCAGTACGGATAAAGTACTGTGTATGTAGTACGGGAAAACATAATATAAGAACAATAACATGTATCGGGATAAGAAACATACAATCTGTACCATCTGAATGCCTCTGAGGGCGACTAACCATGAGATGCCTGATATGCACATGCATATACATACATATATATATATATATACATATATATATATATATATATATATATATTATATATATATATATATATCCTTTTTAAAATCATCATATACATATGGCTCTGTGGGCCTTATCATCATCATATACAAACGCCTCTGTGGGCCTCATCTTCATGATACCCAACTGATCAGTGGTTGCACAATAGGTGCCTGCCCGGCCGACTATAGCGCGGCGCGGTAAAGTAAAATAGCTATCGTCCATAGCGTGACTAAGTAGTGTAAAACATATATATATATATATATATATATATATATAT
>MCJB01052353.1:0-19189 GCA_002018475.1 Nicotiana obtusifolia | reverse complement strand
TATATATATATAGTTGCACAATAGGTGCCTGCCCGGCCGACTATAGCGCGGCTCGGTAGAGTGAAATAGATAATGCATGCTGGACTCATTGGAATCACAGTTTCAACCTTTCGGACTGGCGCAAGGTCAAAGAAGTACATCAACATCAATCCTCCCATAAGGGGGAAACAATATAAGTACTACTACCTTCTAAGAGTAGAGTATATTTGGGGCTCGTTCATTGCATTATGTACAATCAGAGTCGTGCAAAAGAAGGAAAATGACAGTCTCACATACCTTGTATATACTTCCCAACCTCAAGCTATGAATATTCCACGACTCCTTAGTCTACAATAAGAGAAATGACACTACCGTTATCGTTTAAGCGTTGTAACTATTATGTATCGACTGTAACCTATTTTGCGATAAAAAGGACAGCACCTCCCCTATATGTATGACTTCCCACAACTTAACACAATCACCAAACAGCCCAAAAAACATCAATAATAATCATATTAAGCCTCCCAAAACAGTCCATGCACAAGCCAATCACTTCATACATACGATGGCCACCATAGTCGTGTCAAACGACCCGGAAATGTTACGAAGAACTATCAGCCCACAACCCTAAATCTATATGGTGTTTCTCCACACCCTTCTTCCTCCAAAACTCCACAAAACAGTCCGCTACAATTGAATAACTCAAACTCACGGCTTCCGATCACCGTCCCGTGAGTTCTTACATATATAGAACGAATTACAATGAATTCAAAGGAGAAAAAAATGTATGAAAGAGATCATTAAACTTACCTTAATTGTTAGATAACTCAGCCCTTTCCTTGGTTCTTCAAACTCTAGCTTTCACCCCTAATTAGAACTTGAAAGAGAGGGAAAATCGATTAGGGTTTGTGTGGGATTTTTGGGAGGGGTTGCAGGGGTTCAATTTTGGTTTTGAAGGTCTGAAATAAGTTTGAAATAACTGAGTTTAAAAGCCCTTAAAATTCCTCTCTTGACCGACTTTGGGACTTTTAATTTTGTCCCCTAATTTTGGCAAGTAGGTGATGCACCTACTTGTCACCTACCAATCTGCGCAGGTATGCGGAAATGCAATTATCTCTATACTTCGAGATTGTATTGACAAACAGTTTGATGTGTTAGAAACTAGACTCATAGACCTTTAATTTGGTAGGTAGATCACCCCGTAATTCCTTGTAAATTGGGAGAAAAGCTCAGAAACATTTGACCTAAAGTTTAAGTAGAATTGTGACCCTAAGTTGGGATAACTTTTGTCGACTTTTGTTTCATAACTCGTTTGACTTCAAGATTTATGAAACGGATATTATATGATTCAAATACCTTAAAACATGACCTCTTGGTAATGTTAATCACCTCCCGATTTACCCGAAAATACAAGTTACAATATCCTTAACTCGTTTATCTTCTAATACTTGTTAACCACCCATACACACCCTTGCATCATTTAAGACCAATAGGACTAAATTCTTATTATCTCAAAGGTAATCTCTTCTCGGACCTATATAGACTATCTTACGGCGTAATCTAACGTATACAAATATGAGTTGTAACAGAAGTGCCTTAACATACCTGTATGATCTCTTCCTTATTCCTCCCCCAAGCTCAACATAACTTCTTGTGTCTACAACAAGTGTAATGATATTGTTGTCAACATATAATTGTCTACCATCGTATTTGGGTAGTCGTATAGCTTACGGATAATCGGACAGCAACTCCCCTGTTACAAGGGCCTCTTCAAATACCATATAAAAACAACGACAACCATATCAATACAATAAGAAAAACATCAGCAATAGGGCACAAAATATTTCATTAACAAGTCATCAACATATCACCACGAGCGGCAAGCTCGGATTGAATGCCTTTAGCACCCTTCAACCCCATCATCATGCATTGGCTAACTTAACAACATGTCCATCATGATACCAAGTACCATAAGAGGACTTCCAGCCTCCTATCAATCACCTAATTCACACTCAAACAGCCAAACAATCCAATCCAACAACAACAACAAGTACAACTTTCCACTATTATGATGTTCTTTATCTCCTTATTCACAATACCAATAGCAAGTTCGACATGTAGACAATATATTCATGAAAACAACAACATAAAAAAGTAATATCTCCTAGGTTTCCAACCATTTAAATTTCATAGAAACAACCTTTCCAAAATGGTCCATTGAGAAAAATAACATCTCAAACTATTTCAAGTCTCCTCTTGTAGTATCTTGCTCAAATAATGAAACCAACATACAAAAAACTTCAAGAACATGTAGTAGAGTATTATACATACCTAAACAAGCAGCCATCACTTGACATTTAAGCCAAACATTGCTCACACCAATCCTTAATGATAACACAACCTCAAAGATGTGTTGTTCTTCACTAGAACTAACTTTTGATGTTGAAATATGGTGTTATCACTTCGGAAGAATTGAATCACCTAGGGCTGATATGAAAACCTTGGGAGAGTAGTTTACAGAACTTAAACCACTTAAAACAACCACCCACACGAGCTGGAACCAAACCAAAATCAGCAACCACAAGAAGAACAAGAAACTCACTAGCACCACGGGATTCCTGACACTTAATTTGTGTTGTTTGTCCTTTGTTTGGGTCTTGGATCATGAGAGAACTTTTAGAGAAGGTTTTTAGGTGTCTAGGTCTAAATATAATGAAAAATAATGAGTGAAAACGGGCTATAGGCATCATATATATATATATATATATATATATATATATATATATATATATATATATATAGTGGCGGAAGCTAGTTCCCTGAGGGGTAGAGGGGACAAATGTAAGGAACAGGAAGCAATAAATAAAGAAAAACTCAGGCGGTAAAGCCGACCATATGCAAACATATGCTAAATAAAATAGGCGGCAGAGCCGACCGAATGCAAGTATGTTAACACATGATTAAAACATAAAATCTGGCAGCAAAGCCGACCAAAAGTACTATTGATAACTAGAAATTAAAATACAGATATTAAAAAAATTGAAACTTAAAAGCTTACAGGGTATAGAGCTCTTAAGTGTTAAGAGGGTTTAGAGAGAGGAAATGTGTAGAGAGAATTCTGAAATTTGGGAGAAGGATTCAATGCCTTCTAAAATGAGTGAGGGGGTTTATTTATAGAATTATAGACCGTTCTACGGTGAAAGTGTACAGTATTTTGCTACAGTGAAAAGTGCACAGCAATCTACAGTAATAAGTGCATAGTAATCTACGGTAACATTGCTACAGTAACTTCCAGAAAATTCTTTGCTGGCCCCATGGCTGATGTCAGCGGCAAATTGTTCCTGATTTTGACTTATTCTGGGTCATAGTCAGGGTCATCCTCTTCTTCTGATTGTTCTTCAGATGAACTGGATGAATGTTGATCGGGACGTGTTCCCATAAGTTGTTGTAGAAGGTTTTCCATCGACTAGATGTAGTCTTCTTTGCTGGTAGAGCTTGCTAATTTGGCTTGAACTAGCCTTCTCTGCTGCAGAAATGAAGTGTTTGCTACATCTGTTGGTGATAGAAATTTGGGGTTGCTAGAAAATCATTTTCCAACTCTAGTAAGTAGGTTTCTGTGGCATCCCTCCATGCCTTGTACCACTTGCAGTAGCCTTGAAGGGCTAACCAAGGCATACCTCTAATTCCTTCCCGTTTGTGGAAAACAAACTTCTGGGTGTATATCTATGGGATGTGAAATCTGAGGAAAAATTGAAGCAACTAGGGAATGTGCTGGTCTCCGTGAAATCTGGAACAAAAATACTCAAATCCTTCTTTCACTAGAGGAAATATATCTGCTAAATGACCATAAATAGGCCACCATTGGTGCAAAAACCATTGGGGAAAAGCTATCGGCAAGTATTTGCCCCAAAGGAAGAAACATGAATGTTTGTTAGTATGGTTTTGGAAGGTCAACGCGTTAAACCACGCGTCCCTATAATCATAGTAACTTAAAAATTGGGGAGAAAATGGCTGGAAAAGTCAACTTTCATAGGGTGATCACCCCATTCCTTTGGCGAGATAATTTTATGAATACTGTGGTATGGGTGACATAGGTTTGGGTTTTGTCCAAAAAAAGGATTAAATAAATAAGAATGAGTGTCTGTAAGGATAAATTCATAAAATTTCTAGTTATGGACAGGAGTTTTCTGAAGAAAATTAGATGTTGGGTCGAGCATCTTTTTGGCTACTACTAGAGGTTTAGAATCCCAAAGATGTGGCTCGGTTTGGACGAGTGAGTAAGTCATCTCGTTCTTAACATATTGAGGTTCCTCCGAATAAGGACCTGCTGAAGAAATTGGCTGAGGCACGGGTGAAGAAAGTGCCTGTTTAGGTGCAGAATGCACCATGGTTTGTGTAGTGGGGCTTTGGCCACCACTTGTCTTTTAGTGAGGTTTTTCACCACCACTTCTTTCCTTGTAGTGCTTGTAGTAGCCACGATCGAAGTTGAAGGCGTGGTGCTTTCTGCAACCACAGGTAAAGTTGAAGTTGAAGAAGACCTGGCAGAAGATATGGCGGCTGCTTCAAGGAGTTGCACCATTGACTTTGCCACTTCCTCTTGGTTGAGAGGACTCATGGTTTCTTTTGAAGTAAGGCCCATGAGTTGTATCCATTTCTCAAAAAAATTTGACGTCCACTACGAAGCTTGTGGCTGTGCAAACTGAATATCATCTTCACAAGATGGTTCTTCTTCGGCGATATCTGCCCATTTTCGAGGTTAGGCAATTGAAATTGGTTTGGTCGGAATCGGCTGTGATGTGACCACCATTGGGATGCCTTTCATGGCATAGTCTGCAGACGATCTACATTTTGGCTGGCTTGGTCCAGCTTCTGTTGTTTGCTGCCTTTTAGCAACTACTGCTACTATCTGTTGCTGTTGAGCAACTGTTGAAATTGATGCATCTTTAGGCTATTGTATGGCATCCTCTTGTTGTTGCTTCTCCCCCGGGGCTTGTAAGGCTAACCGCGGGGATTTTGGTTTTTTAGGCATGTCATCTGCCTTGAAGGAATTCACGGGTTAGGAAATCAGGTATGAAATTTGAGCTTCCCTTTATATATTCAATATCAAAATCAAAAATTGATAAATAGCTTGCCATCTAGAAAAAATATGTTTTGAAGTAATATTTTGCACATCCTTCTGTAAAACATATTTAGCTGCTTTACAGTCAATGGAAAGCAAAAACTTTTGGTTTAATAAATCTTATTGAAATTTTGATATGCACAAAATAAAGCCAAAATTTCTTTCTTAATTGTAGGATAATTCTGTTGAGAATTATTCCAATGTTTAGAAGTATAAGCAATGATACTTTCTTTATTACTTCTAAGTTTTTTCAAAATTTCACCGTACCCTAAATCTGATGCATTTGTTTCTACTATTTTAAAAGCATATGGATCGGGGAGACTCTAGAAAGGGAGACTCTTGACTTTCAACTTAAGTTGTTTGATTGCGTTGGTTTGGGCATCTGTCCAAGGAACTGGAAGCTTTTCAATCTGTCGTGCAAGGTTTTAAACAAAATGCTTAATACCAGAATAAAATCAGAAATGTAGTTGACACAACCAAGGAATCTTTGCAACTGCATCTTGTCCAGAATTGATCTGGGAATTTGTCAGCAAACTGGAGGGATTGCTGGATAGGAGTAATAGTCCCTTGTTGGATGTTATGGACAAGGAACCGGATATTGTCTGGAATAAGCTATACTTAGTCCTAGATAGAGCTAATCCATTTTCTTTAATAGTGTTAAAGAAAATGCCTAGATGTTTTTGAAATGTTGCTCGATGTTTGTCGAGAAAACGAAGACATCGTCGATATAAGCTACAACAAAACTGGAATATGGATTAAAGATATAATTAATTATCTTCTAGAATTATGAAGGGGCGTTCTTTAATCCGAATGGCATTACATTCCATTCATACTGTCCGAAAGGAACTGTAAAAGCAGTCTTGTACCTGTCTTTTGGGTCGAATTGTACTTGCCAAAATCCAGATTTTAAGTCGAACTTAGAGAAACTTATGGCAGCATGGACTCGTTGTAATAAGTCCTTCTTGTTAGCAATAGGATACCTAATCCATCTAAGTGCTACGTTAAAGGGTTTGTAATTGATAACTAAATGAGGGACTCCGTGCTCGATTTCGGAGTTTTTGTTGACATAAAATGCCGCACAACTCCAGGGAGATTTTGAAGGAGAAATAATCCTTTTGTCTAAGAGATCATTGATCTCCTTTTGACAGTGCATTGTAAGCTCGTGATTCATTTGAATGGGTCGAGCTTTGGTTGGAATATTTTTCTCATCAAAGTCAGGCTCGTAAGGAAACCCAACAATGTGCCTTTTTCATTTCCAAAATGTCATAGGCAGATCAAAACAAAGCTCCTATTGAATTCTAGCTTCTAAATTTCTGATTTGAAAAGAGAATACAGAGTCAATCAATTGTTTCTATATTCTTTGAAAAGCAACGTCTTCTTTTAAGAACATAATTTGTTTTTCTTTACTTTGTAAAGAATGAATGATTTCATAAGTTGGAGGCTATGAAAAGGAAGTAGAACGTCGCTTATGGGATAATCCACATGAATGCCTTTGTTTATAGCTAGGTATAGTTAGCAAAGTTAGATGAAAGGAATACCTAGGATTACTGCATTGCAAAGGTATTTTGCTAGTAAAAATAGAGTCTGGATGTGCCAGTTCCGGTTGTCTGGAGAGGTTGTGACCTTTACAGAAGGAAGTTTGTAAGTGATTTTAAGTTTTTCACCATTGGCGGCCCTTAGGCATTCTTTGGTTTTTACGAAAAACTTAGTTGGAAAGACACCTTCTTGGATACAGCTTCTGTCTGCACCAGTGTCAAATAAAGTTATGCCAATCCAAACAAAAGACTCACCGACGATGAGAGTGATCCTAACGTGATACTTTTGAATCCTAATCGAGGAGAGGTGTCCTAAGAAGGATTCTGTTTCATCATCGTCTTTGTCAGAGGTTGCAACAACTTGTACAGCCTCTTTGAGTTTTTGTGGCTCATTAGATAATTGTTGGAGGACAAGTCTATCTAGTTCTTGTCTAGCTTTTATTTCCCTAATTTCTTCCTTTAGGTGTGCTATCTCATATTGAAGGTCTGAAATGGTAACTTTTGCTACCTTAGGGCTATCAGAGGGAAATCTCTTAAGAATATTAGTAATGTTGTAGGTATTGGCTACCTGCGGGTGATTTTGAAAAGTTGAAGAAATGTTGAAGTTCAGAGAGTTTGGGAGAATCCGCAGAACGGTGTAACGGTGAAAAGTTGAAGAACGGTGATTTTGAAAAGAATTTTATTCTCCTGAAAATCTTTTTAAAAGAACTTGGTTCTTAAACAAGTATAAAGGAGAATAAAGGAAGAAAATCTAATTAATTTTCTGTGACAGTCTAAATGTTATTAAACAACAAATCAATTTCTTTGAATGGTTTGAAATTTATGCTGACTATAATCAAATAGATTTCCCATTTTCAAATTCAATTAATGTTTCAAAAATATGGAAAACCAATACTGGCGAAGAAGTAATTTCTGAACTTCCTCAGTCACAAGGGTTTTCAACAAACTTTGCTAGCAGCTCTATTACAGCCTCACCCTTCAAAAAGAGAGCTGACATTGAGCCGATCACTAGCAAAGATATTAAAAATATCTTTGAACAAAATAATTATACGAACAATATTACAAACTCTTGGAGAATACTTAGTTTCCAATTCATATTCATCTTCTCTGAAGAAACCAACAGTAGAACCTTCTACTCCTAAAACTCCATTATTTAAACCATACGAGATCCCTAGAACCCATACTAGAGAGCTTGTTATGCATCGTTCTGCAGATTCTCCCAAACTCTCTAAACTTCAACAGTTCTTCAACTTTTCAAAATAAACCGCAGGTAGCTAATACCTATAACATTACTGATATTCTTAAGAGATTTCCCTCTGATAGCCTTAAGGTAGCAAAAGTGACCATTTCAGACCTTCAATCTGAGATAGCACACCTAAAGGAAGAAATTAGAGAAATAAAAGCTATACAAGAACTAGATAGACTTGTCCTCCAACAATTATCTAATGAGCCACAAAAGCTCAAAGAGGCTGTATAGGTTGTTGCAACCTCTGAACAAGACGATGATGAAACAGAATCCTTCTTAGGACACCTCTCCTCGATTAGGATTTAGAAGTATCACGTTAGAATCACTCTCGTTGTTGGTGAGTCCTTTGTTTGGACTGGCATAGCTTTATTTGACACTGGTGCAGACAGAAGCTGTATCCAAGAAGGTGTCGTTCTAACTAAGTTTTTCGTAAAAACCAAAGAGCGCCTAAGGGCCGCCAATGGTGAAAAACTTAAAATCACTTACAAACTTCCTTCTGTAAAGGTCACAACCTCTCCAGACAACCGGAACTGGTACATCCAGACTCTATTTTTACTAGCAAAAGACCTTTGCAATGTAGTAATCTTAGGTATTCCTTTCATCTAACTTTGCAAACCATACCTAGTTAAGAACAAAAGAATTCATGTGGATTATCCCACAAGCAACATTCTACTTCCTTTTCATAAGCCTCCAACTTATGAAATCATTCTTTCTTAGGACACCTCTCCTCGATTAGGATTCAGAAGTATCACGTTAGGATCACTCTCGTCGTCGGTGAGTCCTTTGTTTAGACTGGCATAGCTTTATTTGACACTGGTGCAGATAGAAGCTGTATCCAAGAAGGTGTCGTTCTAACTAAGTTTTTCGTAAAAACCAAAGAATGCCTAAGGGACGCCAATGGTGAAAAACTTAAAATCACTTACAAACTTCCTTCTATAAAGGTCACAACCTCTCCAGACAACCGGAACTGGTACATCCAGACTCTATTTTTACTAGCAAAAGACCTTTGCAATGCAGTAATCCTAGGTATTCCTTTCATCTAACTTTGCAAACCATACCTAGTTAAGAAAAAAAGAATTCATGTGGATTATCCCACAAGCAACGTTATACTTCCTTTTCATAAGCCTCCAACTTATGAAATCATTTTTCTTTACAAAACAAACAAAAGCAAATTATGTTCTTAAAAGAAGAAGTTTCTTTTCAAAAAATACAGAAACAATTGACTGACTCTATATTCTCTTCTAAAATCAAAAGTTTAATAGATAGAATTCAGCAGGAGCTTTGTTCTAATCTGCCTATGGCATTTTGGAGACGAAAAAGGCACATTGTTGGGCTTCCTTACGACCCTAACTTTGATGAGAAAAGTATTCAAACTAAAGCTCGACCCATTCAAATGAATCACGAGCTTACAATGTATTGTCAAAAAGAGATCAATGATCTCTTAGACAAGAAAATAATTTCCCCTTCGAAATCTCCCTGGAGTTGTGCGACATTTTATGTCAATAAAAACTCCAAAATAGAGCGCGGAGTCCCTCGCTTGATTATCAATTACAAACCCCTTAATACAACACTTAGGTGGATTAGGTACCCTATCTCTAACAAGAAGGACTTATTACAAAGAGTTCATGCTGCCACAATATTTTCTAAATTCGATTTAAAATCTGAATTTTGGCAAGTACAAATTAACCTGAAAGATAGATACAAGACTGCTTTTACAGTCCCTTTCGAACAGTATAAATGGAACGTGATGCTATTCGAATTAAAGAATGCTCCTTCTGAACTTCAGAAGATAATGAATGATAATTTAATCTATATTCCAGTTTTGTTATAACATATATAGACGATGTCTTAGTTTTCTCAACAAGCATCGACCAACATTTCAAACATCTAGGCATCTTCAACATTTCAAATGGATTATCTCTGTCTAGAACTAAGTACAGTTTATTCCAGACAAACATCAGGTTCCTTGGTCATAACATCCAACAAGGGACTATTACTCATATCTAGCGATCCCTCCAGTTTGCTGACAAATTCCCAGATCAAATTCTGGAGAAGACACAGATTCAAAGAAATCTTGGTTGTGTCAACTATATTTTCAATTTTATTCCGGGATTAAACATTCTGCTTAAACCCCTCCACGACAGATTGAAAAAGCCTCCAGTTCCTTGGACGGATGCCCAAAGTAATGTTGTCAAACAACTTAAGATGAAAGTCAAGAGTCTACCTTTCCTGAGTCTCCCCGATCCATCTGCTTTTAAAATAGTAGAAACAGATGCATAAGATTTAGGGCAAGGTGGAATTTGAAACAACTTCGTAATAATAAAGAAAGTATCATTGCTTATACTTCTAAAAATTGGAATAATTCTCAACAGAATTATCCTACAATTAAGAAAGAAATTCTGGCTATTGTTTTGTGCATATCAAAATTTCAATCAGATTTATTAAACCAAAAGTTTTTGCTTTGCATTGACTATAAAGCAGCTAAATATGTTCTACAGAAGGATGTGCAAAATATTACTTCAAAACATATTTTTGCCAGATGGCAAGCTATTTATTAATTTTTTATTTTGATATTAAATATATAAAGGGAAGCTCAAATTCCATACCTGATTTCCTAACCCGTGAATTCCTTCAAGGCAGATAACATGCCTAAAAAACCAAAACCCCCGCGGTTAGCCTTACCAGCCCGGGAGGAGAAGCAACAACAATAGGCTACCACACAACAGCCTAAAGATACATCAATTTCAACAGTTGTTCTACAACAACAGACAGCAGGAGTAGTTGCTAAAAAGCAGCAAACAACAGAAGTTGGACCAAGCCAGCCAAAATATAGATCGCCTGCAGAATATGCCATGAAAGGCATCTTAATGGTGGTAACATCACAGCTGATTCTGGCCAAACCAATTTCAATTGCCCAACCTCGAAGATGGGAAGATATCGTCGAAGAAGAACCATCTTCTGAAGATGATATTCAGTTTGCACAGCCGCAAGCTTCGCAGTGGACGGCAAAAGATTTTGAGAAATGGATACAGCTCATGGGCCTTACTTCAAGAGCAACCATGACTTGTCTCAACCAAGAGGAAGTGGCAAAGTCAATGGCGCAACTCCTTGAAGCAACCTCCATATTTTCCACCAAGTCTTCTTCAACTTCAACTTCAACTTCAGCTGTGGTTGCAGAAAGCACCACGCTTTCAACTTCGATCGTAGCTGCTACAAGCACCACAAGGAAAGAAGTGGTGGTAAAAACCCCTACTAAAAGACAAGTGGTGGCCAAAGCCCCACTACACAAAGCACGGTGCCTTCTGCACCTAAACAGGCACTTTCTTCGTCGTGCCTCAGCCAATTTCTTCAGCAGGTCCTTATTCGGAGGAACCTCAATATGTTAAGAACAAGATGACTTACTCACTCGTCAAAACCGAGCCACATCTTTGGGATTCTAACCCTCTAATAGTAGCCAAAAAGATGCTCGACCCAACATCCAATTTTCTTCAGAAAACTACTGTCCATAACCAGAAATTCTATGAATTTATCCTTACAGACACTCATTCTTATCTATTTAAACCTTTTTTGGAAAAAACCCAAACCTATGTCACCCATACACAGTATGCATAAACAAAATTATCTCGCCAAAGGAATGGAGTGATCACGCTATGAAAGTCAGAAAACTTTCCAGCCATTTTCTCCCTAATTTTTTAGTTACTAAGATTATAGGGACGCGTGTTTTAATGTGTTGACCTTTCAAAACCATACTAACAAACATTCATATTTTTTCCTTCGGTCCAAACACTTGCCGGTAGATTATCCCCAATGGTGGCCTATTTACGGTCATTTAGAAGATATATTTCCTCCACCAGTGAAAGAAGGATTTGAGTATTTTTGTTCCAGATTTCACGGAGACCAGCACATTCCCCTGTTGCTTCAATCCCTCAGATTCCGCATCCCATGGACATACACCCAGAAGTTTGTTTTCCACAAATGGGAAGGATTCAGAGGTATGCCTCGGTTAGTACTTCAAGGCTACTGCAAGTGGTACAAGGCATGGAGGGATGCCATGGAAACCTATTTACCAGGAGTTGAAAAATGATTTTCGAGCAACCCCAAATTTCTATCACTGACAGATGTAGCAAATACTTCGTTTCTGCAGCAAAGAATGCTAGTTCAAGCCAAATTAGCAGGCTCTACCAGCAAAAAAGACTACATCTAGGAGATGGAAAACCTTTTAAAACATCTTGAGGAAAGGTTCCCAATCAACATCCATCCAGTTCGTCTGAAGAACAATCAGAAGAAGAGGATGACCCTGACTATGACCCAGAATAAGTCAAAATCAAGACCAATTTGTCACTAACATCAGCCATGACGCAAGCAATAAACTTTTTGGAAAGTTACTGTAGATTACTGTGCACTTATCACTGTAGATCACTTTGCACTTTTTACTGTACACTTTCACTGTAGCACGGTCTATGATTCTATAAATAGACTCCCTCACTAACTTCAGAAGGCATTCAATCCTCCCAAATTTCAGAATTCTCTCTACAGATTTCCTCTCTCTAAACCCTCTCAACACTTAATAGCTCTATACCTTGTAAACATTTAAGTTTTAATTTTTTTAATGTCTGTATTTTAATTTCTTGTTATCAATAATACTTCTGGTCGGCGCAGCAGCCAAATTTTATGTTTTAATCTTGTGCTAACATACTTGCATTCGGTCGGCTTTGCCGCCTATTTTATTTAGCATAGTTTGCATATGGCCAGCTTTGCCGCCTAAGTTTTTCTTTATTTATTGATTCATGTTTCTTACATTCTTCGTATTTCCCAGTCCCTTCTACCCCTTCGGGGACAAGCTTTCGCCCCTCTGATATATATATATATATATATATCAACCGCCTAAGTGAGTCCCATAGGAGCTGCTTGCGCGGTCTCGCGAAAATGCAAATATCTCCCTACTCCGATGTTGTATTGACAAATGGTTTAATGCGTTAGAAACTAGACTCATAGATATTCAATTTGGTGGGTTGATAACCCCGTAAATCCAAGTACATTGAGAGACAATATCATTGATAATTGACCTAAATTTCATTAAAATTTATGAACGTAACTTTGTGACGACTTTCGTCAACTTTTGTTTCACAACTCGCTTGACTTCAAAACTTAACATACAACTCATAAGACTAAATGATTCAGAATATTTCCTTCTTATCATCTTAAGCACCCTAGTCTCACCCTACAGGTATGGGCTATAACATTTCCAACTTGCCAACTTTCGACAAAGCTTATTTTCTTTGATTCGATTAGATTCTTAACCTTCCAACCCTCACAATACTTACTTAAAACTTGTTTTAACCCATCATTATCTTTGCAAAGATATTTCAACTCTCCGGCTCATATTGATTCACTTCAGACGAATTCTAACATGAAATTACGGAGTGTAACATCCTTTCCCCATTTGGAACATTCGTCCTCAAATGTAAAGGAGACTTAGAAGAGAAACTAGCCCTTACGGATTTTACGAAAATTTTGATAGAGTCTCCTCTACAAACAGAACTATCCCATACCTTGTGTTCAAATAATTCTGCTTCTGAAAACACTGCAATGCTTCAATTCTGAATATTATTTAATCATAGAATGAGTGTTAATCAAAATCACATAACATGGGCTAAGAAAACACATGATCGAGCTACAGCCATTAAGAATCTTCTATCTGAAACAGCAGAAGGTACTTAGAATTCATTTCTTCTTTGGCTTCCCATGTCTTTCCTTTAATGCACTTGTTCCTCCAGGATACCTTTATGGAAGTTACTTTCTCGGTCCCCAACTTGCGGACTTGCCGATCTAAAACAGAAACTAGAACCTCTTCTCAAGATAGGTTCTTTGTAATCTGAACCTCATGTGATTCTGCAGCATAGATTCCTGATTTATTTATAGCTACTAGAATCTTCTCATAAGATCGATCCTTTGTTACTTGTATATCATTTAATGCATTTCTTCAATATCGGAACATGATAACCGGATGAATGGATCCTAATTTTGAGGGAAAATTTAATTTAGTCCCTTCACTATGTAGTTTGGAGTGGCTTTATATGCATGTCTTGATTAGCTTATCTCATTATGTTATTATTCTCTTCATGAGCAAAATTTTCAAAAAAAACTCATTATTAACTCGAGATTCCTTAAGTCTCGTCATCGCGTGTTGGGGTTTGATCTATGACGTTCCTAAGCACAAACACTCTTGAATAAGGCTGACTTTTCTATAACTTGATTCATTAAATCAAGTCGAATAATTATGTCTTTCAAATTGCCTTATGGGGAATTGCTATTTCCTTCCGCATCATTCTTTATAAGGAATTACTCCGTGCAATTTAAAAGATTTTCTTATGATCCTCCCGCATGTATAGATTCTACTATAGTTATTGTTGTGCACTACTCAACGGTTATTGATTATCCCATCCTTCCAAAAAATTTGGTATCTTAGCTTGTAACATGTCTTTGAGCATTTGAATTATATGCTTTACTTGCTTGAATTATCTTATATACCCATGTATCTTGAGAGGGCTTTCAAAAGTTATTTGTAACTGAGCACCTCTGTTAACCGTAATCAAGGCAGAAACATTTTGTACCCCATCTACCTTCTGCACCCTTCCGTCCCTTTAGTAATTTGTCCCCTAAAAGTAAAATGTTTTTTGTCAAACTAACCACAGTCATCCATGTGGAATCGAACTTGCTATATTTTCAACGAATCTTATGCCAGTCACTTCTCCTTTCCATATTGGGTTACTTTATTCGTGTCAATCCATTGGGTTCCCGATGTTGTATTTTGTCCGATCAGCAACTGGAATATTAAGCTACGAACCATATTTTCTTCATGTCATCCTACCAATATAATCCTTTGACATCATGGTATATTTTTTATGTTTCGAGATGAATAGAACAGTGTGAATATGAACCTCTGTCCCAATACACAATCGGCCATGATATTTTATGATACCTCCTTCGATAGACTCAAAAGCTGTAGTTTTCTCTTGCCGAATACTTCTTTTAAGTTTCCCTAAAACAAAAATCTTCCCTATCTACAATAGATGACTACCATATTCTTGGCCATTATACTTTTATTATCTGATTCTGCCAAGCGTATTCTCAACCCGTTAAATGGTGAAGACCTGTAGTCAACCCTTTTTCCTTTTGGACTTGCTCATTTATCAAACCACCCATGACTTACGACTAAATGCAGTTGTGAAATAGCTTACCTTCATATTGCTTCTTGCTACTTCATCCTTTTCCTATTGCATATCCGAAGTCTTATCCACAATGTAAGATCCTGAACTTGTAGGCAACACCAACATTGTGGCTGTAGTCAAGGAAAAATTGAGCTTCTGAAAGCTCGCCCCACACTTGTCGCACCATCTGAAAAGAGCATCCTTCTAGGTCAACTTAGTCAACAGGGTTGAGATAGATGAAAACCTCTCTATGAATCGGCGATAATAACCCGCCAAACCCAAGAAACTCCAAATCTCTGTAGCTGAAGTAAGTCTAGCACAGTTCTGAACTGCCTCAATCTTCTTTGGTTCCATTTTGATACCCTCGGAAGACACAAACATGGCCCAAAAAGGCAACTGAGTCTAACCAAAACTCACGCTTCAAAAACTTGGCATATATCTGACGATCCTTCAGAGTCTGAAGTACAATTCGTAGGTG
This sequence comes from Nicotiana obtusifolia, assembly GCA_002018475.1. Lineage (NCBI taxonomy): Eukaryota > Viridiplantae > Streptophyta > Magnoliopsida > Solanales > Solanaceae > Nicotiana > Nicotiana obtusifolia. Next base: position 3,621 of record MCJB01052353.1, on the reverse strand, counting down.
CTACTCATACTCCTCTCGGCTGCGGGAGTAAACCAAAATATCATCAATGAAAATGATCATGAAGGAATCAAGATAAGGCTTCATTAAATCCATAAAGGCTGCTGGTGCATTAGTCAAGATAAATGACATCACCAAGAACTTGTAATGACCATAACAAGTCCAAAAAGCTATCTTAGGGACATCTTATGTCGTAATCTTCACCTGACGATAGCCCAACCTCAAATAAATCTTGGAAAACACCTTGGCACCCTGAAGCTGGTCAAATAGGTCATCAATCCTCAGCAACAGATACTTGTTCTTGATTGTGAACTGCAGATCTACGCACATCCTCATCGTTCCGTCGTTCTTCTTCACAAACAACATCGGCGCACCCCAAGGCGAGAAACTAGGTCTAATGAATCCCTTGTTAAGAAAATCTTGCAACTGCTCCTTCAATTCTTTTAGCTAAACTAGGGCCATACGGTATGGTAAAATAGAAATAAGCTAAATGCTGGGGACCAAGTCAATGCAGAAGTCAATATCTCTGTCGGGTTGTTTACCCGGAAAGTCTATAGGAAACACCTCTAGGACACTCTCTCACCACCAGAACTGAATCCATGAAAGGAACCTCTACACTAGAATCACGGATATAATCCAAATACGCCAAGCACCCATTCTCGACCATGCATCGAGCCTTCACATATGAAACCACCCTATTCGTGGGGTGCCCAGGAGTCCCTATCCACTCCAACATAGGCAGCCCCAGCATGGCTAATGTCACAGTCATGGCGTGACAATCCAAGATAGTCTGATTCAGTGACAACCAATCCATGCCCAAAATTACATCAAATTCACAATATTAAGTAACAGGAGGTCAATCCTAGTCTCATAGCTCTCGATAGTGACCAAACAAGAATGATAGGTCCGGTCCACCACAATAGAATCTCCAACGGGCGTAGACACATAAATATGAGTACTCAAAGAATCACGATACATATCCAAATATGAAGCAAAATAAGATGACACATACGAATAAGTAGAACTCAGGTCAAATAAAATTGTTGCATATCTATGATAGACTAGAACAAAACCTGTGATGACTGCATCGGACGACTCGCCTCAAGTCTAGATGGAAATTCATAGCAACGGGGATGAGCCCCACCAATCTAACATCCACCTCTTGAACGGCCTCTCACTGACTATTCTCTGACTCTAGCTACCTGACCTCCATCTCTGGTTTCATGATCCCGCCTCTAGCCGGCTAAGTGAGTGGTGGAGCAACCGGTGCTGGCATCATGGCATGAGTACCCTAATGTGGCCTACTGCTCCTCAATCTAGGATAGTACCTCCTGATATAGCTTGCATCTATGCACTCAAAGCAACCCCTCGGCTGGCATAACTGTTGAGTCCGAGATATCCCTGATGACCCGAATGACCACCATAGTAACTCTGTAGAGGTGGTGTGCTAATAGGAGCTGAAGGTGAATTGAATATTGGCTGCTCGAAACAATACCCATACTGTGATGACTCACTTTTATACCCCGTATTATGTCCTTAATTATATTATGTGAAAAATTAAGTCGAGTAAATTGTACTCGAAGTAAATCGATAAGAAATGAGACACATGGTCTCTTTTTAAGAAACTTAAGTCACAAAAGTCGATCGTAGATTGACTTATGAGTTAGAAGGTTCGGATTTGAATTCCCACGACTCGGTTAGCTTCGGGGTAGGATTTATGACTTAGTCGAGTGACCGGAGTAAGTCTTGGAGACCCCAAACAAAACTAGGCTTGAATCGATGAAGTTCGAATTTCCGGTCGATAGGTGAAATTTTGATCCGGAAGTCGGAATGAAATTCCAAAAGTTGCTGTAGCTTCGTTATGTGATTTAAGACTTGCGTGCAAATTTTCAGACCATTCGGACGTGGTTTGGTCAGATTCGGATCAAAGGATCGATTTAAGAATCCCTGGAGTCCGTAGGTTTGAATCTAATGCAAACCTGATAATTTGATGTTTATCCTTGTGTTCCAATGATTGGAACAAGTTTAAATGAGATTATAGAACATGTGTTCATGTTCAGATAAATTCCCGGGGGTCTCGGATGAATTTTGAATAGTCGACGGGACTTAATTCGTCGCTTTATAAAGCGCTAACTTCATACTTTCTGGTGTACTTAATATTAAAATTAGTGAACGAGCTCCAAACTCAATTTTGTTTGAGGCATTAGCTCCGAATTGAAATTACGGAGCCATAGCGAAAAGAATCGTCTAAATCGGACTCCGTATGAAAAAGTTAGGCTTAATCTTGTAAAAGAAGAAAAATAGATCAGTTGGCAGATGAGTTTCGCGGCCAAAAAGCGATTCGCTTTTTGGATAAGCGAATCGCGAAACCCCTCAACCCATCGCGAAGTGAAGCAGAAGCTTCAGGTGAGAATCGCGACCAAAAAAGCGGTTCGCATAATCGAAAAGCGAACCGCGAAAATGACAAGAGCAGTCGCGAAGTGGAACAGAACTGGAGGGGTCATTTCGCGGTGAGTTCGCGATTCGCGAACTTGAAAAGCGAATCGCGAATCTCACCCAGGCGTCGCGAAATTGGGCAGAACCTTGGGCAGCCTTTTTGTTCATTCCGCGATGGAAAAGCGGTTCGCGAACGTGAAATGCGAACCGCGAAATGCACAATGGCGTCGCAAAATTGACTTTTTTTGCTGAGTATTTTGCCCGATTTTTGACCCTCTATAAATAGGACCTAGGGTCCATTTGTGCACTTCTGAAATTCACAGCTCAGTACCCACGAGAGATAACTTTTACAAACACAAAGAATCACTAGAAATCAACCCCAAAACACACATGCAAAGAAGATTACATGATTAATCTTGCAAATAAAGGGGTTGAACTACCTTAGAAGCATTTGGGCCCTTTTAAGAAGAAGATTAAAGTGAAGCTTAGAACTAATAGAGAGGGAATCTCAAGAGAAATATCGGGTAAGTATTCTATACCCTAAATCCCTCTTAGATTATGATTTCCATGCTTAATCCCATTGTAAATTCACGAAGTTGTGAAAGAGAAGAACCTAGGGTTCTTCTCAATTTCTGAAAATATGAAATTGGGGATTAAGGTCAATCCGGTGTCGGAATTTGACGAATTTGATATGCATGGACTCGTATTGTAATGGGTAATTACATTTATGAATTCCGAATGATTTCGAGAAATGGGCCCCACTATTGACCTTGAGTCTAATTTCGGGAATTTACCCGTAAATCTTGTGAATTTAAATGGAAATTGGTTTCCATTGTGGGTATTGAACATAATGAATTGTTTATGAATAGATTTGGAGCCTTTGGACGCAAGGTGTCAAGGCAAAGGTTTGTCGAAACCTTGAATTACGTTGCCAAGCAAGGTAAGTGTCCGTCCTAGCCTTAGCTTGAGGAATTAGGAACTATGTGCTATGTGCTAAATTGCTTCTCGATGAGAACATTGTATAGGTATGGTGACGGGTACCTATACTTTGGTGTCAAACATGACCGTGGGTCGTATGTTGATAATTATTGTATATTAATATTATTATTTGTTGAAAGATGTTTATGATATTGCCGAGATGCAAAAGATAATTATGTCCCTAATTGCCGGATGATATCCGAGGAATCA